>WHVA01000226.1:0-171151 GCA_015179125.1 Gautieria morchelliformis | reverse complement strand
CAGAGATGATTTGTCTAGGGATTCCAATTTAGACACAATATGCTCAAAGAACAGTCGAGCAGTGCAGACTTCATCCACAGAAGAGGTGGCAGGATAAAAATGGCATATTTGGTGAGCTTGTCTACAATGACTAGGATGGAATCGTAGCCCTTGCTTTCAGGTAGTTTAGTAATAAAATCCATTGATACCACTTCAAAGGGTTTTTCTGGATAGGCAGTGGTTGCAGAAACCCGAGGGGTGCATGCTTTCTTGGTTTTGCCTTCTGGCAAATATAACAGCTTGTGACAAACTTCTTGACATCCCTACTCATTCTGGGCCAGTAATAAGTAGGAGCTAGTTTGTTGTACGTTCGGTGATACCCTGCATGGGCTCCCTCAGTTATTTCATCATAAACTTCACTAGGATCCTGGACTGCTTGCTTTGAGGGATACAAAGTCGGTTATTCCCATTCCAGTCTTCAAGTAGAGTAGACCATTATCACTTTCGAAGAACAAGGGTTGCTTTGGATTGATCCAATTAGACTCTTGCCTTAGTTTGGTATGGAGCCAGATTGGATTCTATTTGCCCAAGGTGGAGTATGTTTCAGGAAGACCTTGATTCTTCTTCCTCAATGTCAGCCATCAGCTGTAAAGTTCTGGCTTTGAAATCAGGAGAAATTTCAGAATAGAGTTCTGAAAGCGAGTCTTTCTCAGAGTCCAGGATAGTAGGAACCAAGTCATCAGAAGAGGGGCCATCTTGAACTGGGACATTCTTCTGAGTCTAGAAATGGGGTCTACATTGGAGTGTACACGTCCTGCTCAGTGCACAATCTTCAAATCTGGGTAAGCAGCAAAAACTGTGCCCATGTCAAGAGTCTCCCATTGAATTTTGAAATGTACGACTCCAGATGAGAGCAGCATGATCTGTAATGGCTACACTTCTCCCTTCAATATAGGGTTGAAACTTGATAAGACCATCCAAAGAGCTAGTGCCTTTTCTCAGTGGAAGAATAATTATGTTCTGCTGGTTTCAGAGTTTGGACCAGTAGGCTATTACTCCTTCTACTGAAACCATAGTATTTCAAAGTCCGAGTCCCAGTTACCAGGAGTGGGAAGAGGTTCATCCTTTGACACTGAGATGACCAGTTGAGGAACTGGTTGTCCATTGTCGAAAGCGAGCTTTAGCTTCTCGGATGCTCTGGTACCCTTAAGATCTCAGATTTTAATAGGTTGGATTTGCTGAAGTATAGCAGCTATGCCGACATCACAGGATCAGAGTACACTCTGTATCCAAGTCCTGGGATAGCATTGTCATGACCCATCTATTTTGTATACCCAGTAACTTCAACACCCCACTGAGGGTGTAAATAACCTAAGTATCATACATGTATACTAGTTATTACATAATCCCAGTGGGCCCCTTAGGGACCCACTGTATAGTTTATGCGTGGGAACCGGTCAGCGGTTCCCATCGCATCTTACTCTTACCTGTCACTACGTAGCATTCAGAATACCACACACTGGTCAAGTTCTGTTGTGCCCTTGTGATACAAGGTCTTAAGATCAACATCTTTACACCCATCAACGCCAGACAGCAAGGGCCTGTGAGTGGGAGCCTCACCCAGATGCTGATACAGTTGCAGTGGCAAGTGCAGAGGAGCATGCAGCTGAGGGGCAGCATACCGATCAGCTAGGTAAACCAGGGTACATGCTTGAACCTCCAGAAAGGACAATGTGCTTACAAAGATCAGCACGAGTATCTACCGCTGCTGCTTGGATGGTTTGGAAGAGAAGTTCTGAAGAAAGTTTGAGTCTCAACTTTATTATGAAAGAGCAGACACAAACCTGCTACCCCAGGCTGTTCTAGGTCTACAAGTTGAGGCTGGAACATACATTCAGGTGCCTCAAAACGCTCCAACCTGGAAAGCTAAAAGCCAAACTCATGCATTGGGTTGGCCTATCAAGAGTGTGAGTGCTTAGAGTGTAACTTTCTACCAAAACAGTGGTCTCTTCAGACAAGCTTGTATCCATGTCCAAGTCATAGCTGTCCATGTCACATCACTGAGAAGAATGGATCATTGAAGGGTGTGAAACACAACCAGTTGTTTTGCATGAGTGCATCCTCTTCATCTAGACAAGATTTGCATCCCTATTGCTACACATATGCCAAAACCAGACTCACTTGAGACGACTCGTCTGAGCCATAGACCGAGTCCATTGCGGATTTCCAACCTGACGGCTCTGCTTGCGCTTTTAAGGAGGGACAATACCGCTGAATGGTAGGACAGGCCGGGAGCGCGGATCAGTGGACATTAATTCGCGGGACAACTTCTTCAGCTCCACGGACAGTTTCAGATGGTTCCCGAGTTGCAACAGCACATTTCCACATGCCCATCGATCGGCCAGGATTGGACTGTAACTCCTCGTTGCAGAAACTTCGGGCGCCATCCATCCCGGCGTCCCATACATGTCTTTGATCGTCGTCTCGACACCCTCGACCATCATGGAGCAGTCGAAGTCAATGATGTATGCAGTCAATCTTCCTGATGGACCGCTTTGTTCAATCACTATGTTGTCCGTTTTGAGATCGAGGTGCGCCACTTTATGCTGGTGCATAAAGGCCACGCCTTCAAGAAACTGTTGTGGGACCGTGGCAAGCGCAAACTTATCAAGGCGCCGCAAAGCTTCAGAGAGGGGCGTGAGCCGAGGAAGCACAATGATGTTATCCAGGCCGTCCGAGATCACCTCGTGTAGTTCGATGATATGATGGTCTGACCCTCTGTGCTTTTTCAACTATTTGAGGATCTCGAGCTCGTCCGACTCCCTTCCGACCAACTTGAAAACGAAGGACCTGTGACTTGGCGACCACCCTTCGCGCATGCTTTCGGATAGCTGGCAGCAGCGTAGGCTCCGTCAGTTCCGGTCACTAAAAGAAGTAAAAGGCAATGATAACTTACAGGTAACAATGACCCCAGGTTACCACCAACGACCTCATAGCCGGCGTCCACGATAACCTCATCCATCCAAGTCATCCAAGTCATGCTTTCCTTTGCACCTCCGTTGTTTTTTGACCTCTTCGGCGACCGTTGTCCGTCGTCGTTCTTGTCATCATCACCTCTCCCTCGCTTATGATTTTTCTGTCGGATATATGCTCTTATAGATGGGTGGTCTAGACGCTGCGTCGCCACCTTGATGCGATTTTTACGGGGGAGACATTTACCCTGCATGTTTGCGCAGGCAGCGAGATTGTAGAGCTGGAAAACGAATTCGAAAGCTTCCTGAGCGTTCTCAAGATCAAATCGTTCGCTTGAGTAATGAACCTGCATGCAAGATAAGACAAGTTAGTTGATGGACTTTGGCCAATCAGTAGCAAATAACTAACGTCGGTACCGTGGTTCTCGGGTTGCCAGACAAGGTATCGGGTGGCAAGAAAGTCAGAATCGATGTAGATGGCCGTAATAACAAACGGATCCGTGTTGGTGTGGCGCAGCGCATTGCTGAGACGAACCAAGCAAGCGGCTTGCAACAGCATTCGGTAGCAATCGTATCCATCGGAACGCGACTGAATTTCCATCAGCATGTGAGGGTAGCCATCGACAAGCAAAGACGCGTCGCTCCTCGGGGTATACGTACACACTTCCTCACGAGCATTATCATCAGATTTAGATACAGCAACGAGTTGAAATGGCCAGGACGATTGGCTATAGTTTCATTAAGATTGATAGCCAGAGCAACAATTAGGTTGACTTACAAAAGAAAGTTGTTCGGCTTTGAAAGTGCGAGGGTAAGATTCCAAAGCAGGACGGCCATGCCGAGCTCTTTGGTTCGTTGAAACGCAGACAAATCGCGGCGTATCCCGTCACGCAATATATCCGTAAAGCGCTTCAGTTCGACTTCCTTGACCACAGTGAGCGGATCAGCGTTTTCCGACGCTTTCTTCAGTTCGAAAAACCTCTCAACAACAAGATAAGCTCGCATCTGCAACATCTGAAAATAATATTACAAGAAATTGATGCGCAGTGAGGTACAGTGAAGTGCAACTTACCTGCGTGTCACTTCCGATTATCCGTTTTTTGTTTACTTTGCTAGAAAACTTAACAACAAAAGCCGGCAGGTCGCCGCTCTCATCCTCTATTATACCATTCAGACGAAGAGAGTCCGGAGAGGGGTGATCGTAACTTGCGAGATTTGCCAGTCTAAATGTGCGATACTTTTCGAAATGAGAGTCTGCTGCTTGTGTGGTTAGTGTGGTGTCAAAACCTGCAGAAAAATGACATACCGGGAGGCAACAAGCTGGTAGAAGAAACTTCAGAAGGACGGTCCCCATTTTGCAGCTGTACGATGACATGCACGCATTCTTCTGCTAGTCCCTGGTCGAAAACCTTACAGAGCTTCTTTGACGGACTGAGAAGGGTCGCCCTATCATTAACTTCGTCGGGGTTTAGCCGCCATCCCCGAACCGTCTTGAAAAGATTATTGTCGTTTGGAAGGTCATCTGTTGGCTTCCAGATAGCAGGTACTATCCACTTCGCCAGGCCAGTTTCACCGGTAACGAAGTTTCTGGCAAGGCCGGCGACGTTGTTGCTTGAAGGAGTCGTTACTTCAAAGGCGGTGCCCACACGATCGCTGGCATTGTTGACGAGAAGACACCAAAGAGTCAGTTCGCTCATGGGACTTCTACTGGTAGGGTGTACTGCAAGTTCTGAGCGGACCGATGGTTTTATCATGTCCGCAATCAACTAGCTGACTCAGCAGCTGACCAGTCCAGACAATCGGCAGCCCCAGTTATTCGGTGGAAGGTGGCCCTACCTCGCTTGTCGTGTTACTAGGTGGATACCCGCGCTTCGCGCGGGGGTGTAGGTCAAACGCCTCGGTAAGGTCAAAGCATCAGTAAGTCTAATGCATCAGTAAGTCTAACGCATCAGTAAGTCTAACATATCAGTAAGGTCAAGTGCATTGGGGAAAATCAAAGTAATCAATTGCATCAAGTAGATATCAGAAATCAAGGAGCTCTAAGTAATACATCTTTATATACAATGTTGGTTGTGTTCAAACCCTCCTCAAGCAAGACCTTTACTTTGTTCCAGCTTGTTCCCCTTGAAACACCAACATACAACTGACCATGTCCAAACACTGGATATCTCAGGTCCAGCCCAACCGTACCCAAAGACTGTCCCTGAGACTTGTTGATGGTCATTGCAAATGCCACACGCACTGGAAACTGTCTCCTCTGCAGCACAAATGGTAATTCCCCCTCTGATGGTGAAATGGTGATCCTGGGGATGAAAGCAGTATTTCCTGCACGTGGACCTGAGATGATCCTGACCTCCAACACTCTATTCCTCATCCTCACCAACCGCAACCTTGTCCCATTGCATAGTCCTTGCTTCTTATCCAAATTGCGCAACATCATCAGAGGCACTCCAGGCTTGACTTCCAAGTGAGCAGGAGGAAGACTGCCCATCTCTATGGAATTCAGATACTCCACAGGATACTGCTCTGCAAAGTCGGTTTCCTTGACAGAATCTGCACAGTGGAAGACCTGAGCATCACCTGGAAACTGCCTCAACACCATGGAATTGATCTCATTGACCTCAATATTTCTGGGACAGAGGATGGCCCGCTCTAAAAATAATTGTCCTGGGCAGGGATTGCATTGCCAATGCCAGGGTATATTTCCTGGATCAGCTCTGCAATTCCAGGGCCACAAACCATGTGAGGAGGGAGTGAGAACGTATGATCTAGTGGGAGATCCTTTCCCTGACCCACATTCTGCAGCCATTCTGCAAACCTGGCTCTGTCAGGGTCATTTCTCACCCGCATGTTCTCTGTCAGATGGAGGACCTTGATCTTTGGCCACAGATATGACTTCTGAAGGGTAGCTCCCACGATATCCTCCTTGGAGCCTTTGGGGACAATTGGGAGAGTCTGCTGAAAGTCACCTCCAAAGGCACCTGTGATGCCACCAAAGGGTCGGTCAGGCTGGTCAAGGAAATCCCTCAGTGTCCTGTCAATGGCCTCTATGGCATGGCGATGCTGCATTGCAGCCTCATCCCAAATGATGAGCCTGGCCAGTCTCAGCATATCAGCCTGGTCAGAGTTCTTTTTGATGGAGGAGAGAGAGCCCTCATGGACAGGAATTGGAATTCCAAGCATGCTGTGAGAGGTGTCCATTAGGAGGATAAGTGCAGCCATGAGATGGCTACAGCAAGCAATGAGACTCTCGCTCACAGGAGTGGATTAGGTGTTCCATGTGATTTCCCAGCGCCCCCTGAGCCAGTGACGAAAAACATTTGTCCGTTAGGTTTCCCCTGAGCATCTATGTCCAGTGCCGACGTAATATCTGATCATGCGCAGACCTTTGCCCCTCATTCAGCTTGGGAACCTCCTCATCAGCCATCTGCCTCTCTTGAACAGGGTCATAGTCCCTCTGCTCAGCTATGAACCTGTTTCCAATCAGGACCTCCCACTCGCCTACCACCCGAGGCATATCTTTAAAGCTGCTCAAGGACATTCCATTACGCTGAAGGAGTTTATCCAAGAGAAAGAGGCCAAAATCATAGACCTGATCATCCCGTGGCTCCTGGATATTGTGTCTGATTGGAGCCGATGTCTGAGATCATCACATATGTGCTCCTTGAAGGGTCCCATAGTCTGTCAGGTTGTGAGGGAATGCAATGACCAAGGATGGTGGCAAAGAGATGTCTGAGCTGAGCGCCTGTTTTCATCCACTGGCTTCCTGGAGACACAACCTCCACTCCTGATCATCCTCCAGAAGTCCCCTGGCAAGACAGGCCTCCTTGTAAGTAGCACATTGTATGCCATCCACTGTCCTAAGCTCCTCAAAGGATCTGGCCCCCTTGACCACCGTGAGGAGAGTGCGCAAATAAAATCTCTCTCCTGATTTTGGGCTTGCAAAGTGAAGGCGTCCAATGCTATATCCCTTTGACGTGGTGTCCATACCCTTTGCTCTTTTTGCCAGGTAAAATGCTCAGGAAAATCCACATAGAGCACATCGCGTGCATGAGGGTAGGCAGCATTGGCCTCAAAGTAAGCCATGAGCCTGTCTTTGACCCCTCGACCCTGTTCATGATGGTGAGCGGATCAGCATCAGGATTGAAAACGACTGATTGCTGGTCTTTTTAATGGACTGGCAGTGCCATGACTGCAGGCACCTGGGTGTGGATTTCCCTCTCCAGCAACCTCCAACAGGCCTCATGAGCACTGACATAGCGAGCGTCCAGGTACTTCTTTATCTCATCATGGTTGACACCAAACTCCATCGTGGTCCGATCGTGGCCCTTGTACAGATACTTGTGGATATACTTGACGCACCTCACACTGAAGGTGAATTCAAGGTTGATGTGACACCGGAGTTTGAGCAAGAGCAGAGGAGAGTATGGCACAACCCATCTGTTGTCCAGCATGTCACCTCTGACATTGTGCAGCCTTCCATCATTGCGACGACGATATTTTGGATATCCATCTACATTCACAATGGTCTCCTCACAGAATGGCTTTGGGAAGCCTTTCTTGCACTTGCCATTTTCCATGCAGGGTGCATTTGGATTCATTTGTCCACAGGGACCATGTGTCATCAGCTCACAGACCAACTGGTAGAGGACAGGATGGTATCTGGATCAGGGAACTCTGCTGAAATCATAGAATCCACCTCATGTGGATGTTTGACCTTGGACTCCCTATCGAACCAGGTAAGCAGGTGCATGTGTGGGAGCCCCCTCTTCTGGAATTCAATAGTGTGAACGCGAGCGACGGTTTCTCCAAAGATCTTGTCCTTGACGATCAAGTCAATGAGGTATTTCTTTTTGAGGTGAAACACCCGCGACACCAGGTCAGGTCTGTCCTGAGCAGTTTGTCCAGGGAGCAACTCAGCCACTATCTCATCCCACTTTGGATTGGCAGTCATGGTAATAAATAAATCAGGGGGACCCTTCTTTGTTGCAATGGCCAGGGAGTTCTGGCAGTTTTGATTCATGTCCCGTGTACTTCCTTGAAATGTCGCAGGCAGAATGACTTTTACGCCCAAGCTGTTTGCATCTCCAATGTCATTGTCCAAGCCTCCATATGAATCTACCATCTGGTTATACTGCTCATCACGCAGAGTGTGTTGATTGGCCCTGATCCACCTCAGTCTGCTTTGCTCTGCAGCAGCCCAGGAGTCTACAATGTACTGCTGGAACAATTTGCCACCACGCAGGAGTGTTGTAGGTTCTCTCGCTCTCTGGAACAGACGATACCATGGTACTGTATTTGGGTGACCTGTGTCCGTCTGTTTGGATTGGGATTGGCCTGCCGAGCACGCTCTGGCTCATGATAAGGAATACCTGGTTCCCATCCCAACTCTCCCTTGGGAAAGAGCAAGACATAGTGCAGAGAGGCATAGTTTGCATTGGTATCCAATACCCTTCTGAAAGGTCCACCTCTGAGCTGGACAATAATATCCCTAGGTCCAGGGTCGATGCCATCTCCAGGAAGAACGACTGCAATCTCATCTGCAGTTGGGACATTATATCTCCTAGGATCCCTGTGTTCCCTGTATGTGAGCCTTGCCTGGATGTCACCATTCTGTTCTTGAGCTCTGAGCCTCTCAGCTGCTTGTTTATATGTGCGCACATGAGGATTGCATAGCAGGAGCATTTCCTGCAAGTCTCCCATGATAGTTGGAGACAGACGCTCATTACGATTTTTTCTCTTTGCCAAAGCCAGTGCAGGATCATATATGTAAAGCTGGGCATACTTTGGATCGTCTTCATTGTCAGGGAGGAGAGAGCCATGGAGATGATACAGTTCACCCTGTAGCTTGAGACATATGGACCACGACCCTCCGAAGCAAATCTTGGTCAAAGTTGGCCCCCACAGAAATGAATGCAAACGCAGCATTATACTGCCTGATATTCTGGCGAAATCCTTTTGCCTCAGGGTCCTGGCCTTCTAAGAGCTGTTTCAATGGCTGGGGGGCTCTGGCAGGTCTTCCAGCTGCACCTTTCCTTCCATACAGCAATCACCAAATCTGGGCCGCACATTTGAGGATTTCTGCAGACGTTCTGCCCTCCAGTGTAATGCTCCACAGTCAGGGCAGGGAATAACCATGGGACCCAAATCATGACGCTGCACATCTGCCTCAATTATTCTAAGCGACCAAGTGGAAGAGGAGGAGGAGGTCGCTGAGGACGCTGCCGAGGTACAGGGAGCGGCTGAGGAGGTGCAGGGAGGAGCTGAGGAGGTGCAGGGAGCGGCTGAGGAGGTTCAAGGAGTGGCTGGGGAGGCTGAGGAGGTGCAGGGAGTGGCTGAGGAGGTGCAGGGAGTGGCTGAAGAGGCCGCAAAAGTGCAGGGAGTAGCGGCGGCATTGGTCTTATTGCATTGGCCTGAGCACGCAATGCTGCCACTCCTGCAGAACCTACTACAGGAGGTCTAGGAGCTGGTTGTACAGGTGCTTGCCTGTGTCTTCCCAAGGGCTGTGCTGGGATAGGCTGTATCCCAGCAGCCTGAGCACGCAAATCTGCCACCGCTGTAGAGCCTACCACCGGATGTCCAATTCCAGCTGCCTGAGCACGCAACTGAGCAATAGCCGCTGAACCTACTACGGGAGCGGGCTGTACAGGGTCTGGCCTATTTCTTCTCAGGGGCTGTAATGGTGGGATGACTGCTAACTGTGCACGAAGGGCTGCCACCTGCTGTCCAGGACTGAGATTAGGAGGACGCGATGGTTCTGCAAGCATAGGAGGACGTGATGGCCCTGCAGGCATAGGGGGACGTGGTGGCCCCGCAAGCATAGGAGGACGTGATGGCCCGGCCACAGGTTGTTGAAAAGGATCAGCGACATTGCTTCTAGGAGGAGGGTGGGGGATGGCAAAAGGCTGTGGTGGAGGGGGTGGCTGGTCCTGAGCTCTGACAGCAGCAGCAGCAAGTGCACGCGCTCTCCGATCAGTGGGCGACGTCATATGACCCTCCTGCACCTCCCTCGCCCTTTCACGCTCCTGCTGACGATTTCTCTCTGGAGTAGATGGATCCCTGAGAAATGCAGGCATAAGCTTAGGGGAACAATCAAGCTACCACAATTCAACTTACATTTACAAGCGGATGCAGATGTTGTTAATTTTTCTTGGGCAAAGTCAGGGGAATTTATTAATTTCTAATTAAATCAATGTCAGACAGCTCACACCAGACCACAGAGAAATACATACATACCAAGGAAGGGATGGGGAGTTTGTTTGTTAGGCAAAGTCAAGGGAATTTATTAATTTCTATTTAAAAAAATGAAAAAAATGTCAGATGGCTCACACCAGACCACAGAGAAATATATGTACCAAGGAAGGGATGGGGAATTTTGTTGATGAAAATATCCAAGTCTTCTTCAGCTATCCAACTGGAATAATTCCAGTAAAAGGTCCTGGTCCTGGTCCTGGTCCTGGTCCTGGGGAGATGTCTTCTTCAGCCACCAGTAGTGCAAGTCAACACTAAGAGAACTGCAATGCAATTGTGGCTCCCTCTAAGGCAGCCTGGGATGATTACCTGGCTCCTTAGCAGAGAAAAAGCTGCCCCACTGAAGAGGTCAACCCCAATAGTTCACTGCAGAGATCTCCCTGGGAAGAGATCTTTTGTGGTCTACACTATATAGGCTATCTATTAATTCACTCTCATGCAATTTTATTCTATCTAGTGGGCAGAGAGGAGAGGATGGTGGTGGTGGAGTGCGCAGCGTTCTGCCAGCGCGTTCTGCCAGCTCAGCGCAGGGTTGAGTGCTGGAGCCGGAAGATCGGCGTGAACCGCCAGGGGCTCGCGGCTGCGCCGCTCGCCGCTGACCTAATTTTTACGTAATATTATTTATAAGCGGCGCCCACAACCTCCCACCGAGCCGCTTTCATATATAGGAATTTCCGGGTACATAAGGCGGAGTCTGAATTTTGACTCCGTGACAGCCGTTCAGAAAGAAACATGTATACCTCGATAACTAGTGGATAATAAGACCTGATGTTTTGTAATAACTATATATGATATAGTATCTACCATTTAGTACAAGATATATAGCTTATTATGCAGATTCTAATATTCGAAAAAATAGGCTTATATGCACCATTATGATACCAATATAGCATAAGCAGAGGATGTAGCATTCTCAGACTAGAGTAATATACATGTATAAATGTTTGAAAACTAATGGAATTGTATACTTGTCACGCGCAGGACTGAGTTCGAAGGGAAGATTGATAGGATTACTATCTACTCGGTGAGTACCTAGCACTACGCACCTGAGTTCGAAGGGAAGATTGATAGGGTTTCCCTTCGAACTCAGACTACTCTATTGGGCGACTGCGTCACGTGATCTCTCGTGAGCAACACACTCCCCTGACGCGGTCAACCTCAGAAGAGTCCCATGGCTCGTCTATGCCGTTCTACTGACTCGCGAGGCAGCGCTTTGGTCAGCAGATCCGCTGGCATGTTATTCGTGGGTACGTAGCCGATCTGAATGACTTTATGAGCGACTTTCTCTCGCAGCCAGAAGTACCGGATATCTAGGTGTTTCATACGTCCATGATGCTCGGGATTTTTGGCAACAGAGAGAGCAGACTGATTGTCAATGAATAGGTGAGACGGTCCTTCGACTTTTGCGTTAAGTTCGTCTAATAGGCTCTGTAACCAGACGATCTCGGTTCCCGCTAGGACCGATGTGACGAATTCAGCCTCGGTTGTGGACAAGGTAACGATATTCTGCAATTTGCTGGCCCAGCTAACGGCTCCGGTCCCGATCTTTGTGAGGAATCCGGAGGTCGACTGACCGTTGTCCGGATTTCCTCCGTGGTCAGCATCAGTCCACGTTTGGAATGACCTGGCTGATAGATCGGGCGCGTACATGAGTGCTAGGTCAATTGTCCCTTTTAGGTAGCGCAAGAGGTGTTTTACTGCCATCCAGTGCGTCGGGCCTGGGTTTGAGTTAAATCGTGCGAGGCGTCCGACAGCGTAAGCGATATCAGGACGGGTTGCGATAGCCAAGTAATTCAGTGCTCCAACCGTGTTTATGTAGGGCACATCCTTCATTTCCTCCATCTCTTCCGGTGTTGACGGTCCCACGGCAGAGCTCAAATTCGGACCTGGGGCCATAGGCGTGAATACGGGTTGGCAATCCGACATCTGGAACCGATCAAGAAGTTCTTGAATATATTGCTTTTGTGAGAGCCTTAGTGTTTTCTGTATGCGATCATACTCCACTTCTACGCCTAGTAGCGATGTTGTCGGGCCCAGATCCTTCAATTTGAAGATTTCGCCTAGTTTGCTTTTGACCTGGTCCAGTTCCGGCTTCGAGTCCGATACTAGGGTCAAATCATCAACGAAAACAGGTATGATGACCTTGGTGGTATCGCTCATCCAGATATAGACGCTTGGCGCAGATTGGAGCCGCTTGAATCCCATGCTCTCCAACGCAGTCCCAAGTCGTTCGTACCACAATCTTCCGCTCTGCTTTAGTCCGTACAGTCCTCTCTTCAGTTTGCATACCCACTCTGATCCCCCTTGATGATAGCCTTCCGGTTGCTGCATATATATATTCGCGTCATCGTCAAGTACTCCATTCAGGTAAGTGTTCGATATGTCTACAGATTTGATGTGTGCTCCCTGTAGTGCTCCCTGAGCTAATATTGTGCGCAGGGCTGCCCATCGTGTGGTAGGAGTGAAGACTTTGTCGTAATCGATGCCTGGTCGTTGGGTATATCCCTTCGCTACCAGGCGGCTCTTGTATTTCTCTAGAGAGCCATCCGAATGGAGCTTGATTAGGAAGACCCATCGAGAGCCGATAGCTTTCTCTCCAGGTGGTAATTTCACTAATTCCCATGTCCCATTGTCTAGGAGGGCTCGGATCTCTGCGTCGGTCGAGTCCTTCCATATTGGTGCATCGGAGCGTCGCATTGCTTCAGCAAACGTCTTGGGAACGCGACCGTCTTTTATCGTTGCATTCAGTGCAGCTCTGATGACACTCGGTGAGATTGTGTTTGCGTCCATGGTGTCTGATTCATCATAGATGAATTCCAGGGCCTGAATGATTGAAGCGCTGGCTGCTGCACCCCCCTCAGGGCCTGGATCGTCATGATCGGGAGGTGGACGAGGTCGGAGGAATGGGTCATGTAGATGGCGATAATCAATCCGGGCAGTACTCCTGCTGGACAGGCGGAGGGGTGCGATAGGTGCGGGTGGGGCTGGTGGGTCGAGGTCAGCTGGTGGGTCGGGGACGGCTGGTGGGTCAGGGTCGGCAGGAGGGTTGGGAGCAACTGGTGGGTCGGGTTCGGCTGGTGGTCTGGGATTTTCTGGAGGGGCGGCTTCTGGGATTTCAATGCCTTGGTCCGGTTGCCCTTCCAGTGGAGCTGCGATCGGGTCGGGAAGTATGGCGGAAGGTAAGAGTGGTTCGGTAATATTGTTAGCCGTGGTAAGACCTGGGAATTCAGATTCATCAAAGATGACGTCTCAAGATATGATGGTGCGTCTTGTGATGGGGTCCAAGCAGCGCCAACCCTTATAACCATCCTCAAAGCCGAGGTAAATGCATTTGCGAGATCTGGGTTGCAGTCCAGTTCTTTCGTCCTTTTGCACATGGACATAGGCAGTGCAGCCAAAGGTACGCAGCATTCCAAGGTTCGGTTTGTGGCCAAACCAGGCCTCGTAGGGAGTTTTGTCTATGAGTGCAGAGGTTGGGGTGGCATTGACGATTCGAACTAGTAATTTTAGGGCATCTCCCCACATCGACGCTGGTAGATGGGCTTGCTGTAGTAGTGCGATCGTTCCTTCCATGAAGGTCCGATTCGTCCATTCTGAGATGCCGTTCTGCTGCGGTGTGCCCTTCGTAGTATGTTCGTGGAGTATACCACGGTGCTGGAAATGTTGGTCCCACTTATGACCAATATACTCCCCGCCTTTGTCGTCCCTAAAACGCTTCACTCTCGAGTTTAATTGATTTTCTGCCAGTGCTTCAAAGGCCCGGTAGGCATCAAATGCCTCGTCCTTTGTCTTCAGGAGATAAATGGTCCTGTACCTCGTGCAGTCATCCGTGAAAGTAATCCAGTATCGGTGTCCTGATGGTGTGCGGACTGGGAGAGGCCCATGGACGTCTGAGACGACAAGGTCGAGTGGGCTGGATGCGCGGTTGGTGCTTTTTGGGAAGGGGTTGCGGTGTTGCTTCGCAGCAATACATGGTTCGCAGATATGAGGAACAGTCCCATTTGAGTTTACCTGTATCCCGTCGACCATGTTCTTTTCTAGGAGCTTCTCCAGCCGCGCCTGTCCAATGTGCGCGAGTCGTCTGTGGAGTAATGAATGGTCGGTCTACTATTTGCGAAGAGATGGCGAGTGCGAGTTCTTGATTTGGGACTGTGTTCCCAGTCAAGAAACCCGTCCTGTTTCGCACGGTGGCACAGAAGCACAATTTGTTGCCTTGGATAAACGATAAGCGGTCCTTCACGATGCAGACGGTGAAATTGTGGTGTGTAGTAAGGTGGAGGACTGCGAATAAGTTGTTCTGGAGTGCGGGCATGTGTAGAACCTTCGAGAACAAAACGTCTTGTGCCGGCTTCCCGTCGATCATGGGGGAAAACAATACTTGCCCCCGCCCGGCCGAGTACACTACCTCGTTTGTTGCTAGTCTGATAGGTACTCTGTAGTACTCGTAATTCCGCAGCCAATGACGATGAGGAGTCATGTGGCTGGTCGCTCCTGTGTCCATGTTCCAGCACAGATCGGCGTCTCCGTTGATTGATGATGAAGGCGAAGGTTGTAGGTTCGCATTCCCAGCGAGTTCCTCTGTGATATCACTCGATGTACTTCTCTTCTTTTTCCGGGTTGCGGATAGCGTCTCTGCAAGTGGCGCAAGGGATCCTCGTCGCTTCAGGTCTCTGTTTCCTGTAGCGATAGCATTTCCATCCAGATTCTTGCTTTTTAGCCTTTTCCACATTTCAATGGGATTTTCCATGATGTTCTCGATGTGGACGTATTGTGTTGGAGTTAGGGATTCGAGTATGGTGCCGGCGGCCTCCTCCCTCTTCAGGATCCATTTTTCCGCTTCTCTCGTGTCCATCGGTCTTTTGAGGTCTTCGATGACTATTCGCCATGCACCTATTTTCATGAGCTTCTCCTGCATTTCAATTGCCCAGATATTGTAATTCGTGCCCGTGAGTCTGACGCTTTTCGCGCGACCTTCAGCTTCTGATTTGGACATACTGAGTTCTTTTCCTTCGATTATAGCGCGGGGCCCATAACCTGTCACGCGCAGGACTGAGTTCGAAGGGAAGATTGATAGGATTACTATCTACTCGGTGAGTACCTAGCACTACGCACCTGAGTTCGAAGGGAAGATTGATAGGGTTTCCCTTCGAACTCAGACTACTCTATTGGGCGACTGTGTCACGTGATCTCTCGCGAGCAACAATACTGAATGGTTTAGGGAAGGGGGAGGGCTGCATACTAATTGAGCACCTTTCCAGCCTTTTAGCTTTCTACAATGCCATAAATGCTGATTGTAACACTCTAAACTATTGTATATAACGTATATTTACAATAATTACATGTAATGTATTTTTTCAGGGCTACCTGGACTTCCTATCTCTGCACACACTATTCTCTTTGACGCGTAACATGTCACGTGACACGTGACGCTCATGTGATATTACATACTTGTACTTGTACTGGATGCCTTGCTACCTGCATGAACACCAAAGGGAGCGTCAAACGTACTCTGAAGACCTCCGGAAGCGTGTAATTTACCAATGGTTCACACGGGAGAAGAAGATCGATGACATCGCACTTGATCTGAACATGTCAAAACGTGTTGTCGAGCGCATCCTCCAATTGTGGCGTACTACTGGTGAGGTAGTTATGCAGGGACATGGAAAGACGGGAAATAGAAGGAAGATTATGACTCCAGAGGAAATGGAGGTAAGCATTTCCACTACAGAGTGAAGATGATCATATTTTCTCACTTTGTATATTACTGTAGTTTCTTCTTCGGCTTACAGAGCAGTTCCCTGACCTATACTTGGACGAGATACAAACAATCATGCAGCGCCTGTATGGGATAACAGTTGGAATCAGCACCTTATGGGACACAATGACAGACCTTGGTCTCACCCGCAAAAAGGTATGTTCTAATGCTTCGCCCTCTTCTAGTCTACTCATGCTTTCCACAGCTGTCCAAGGTCGCTGCCGAGCGCAATGAAAATTTGCGCACTCTATTTGGTTTCAAAATTGGTCATGAGTCCCCGGAGCGTCTTGTGTTTATCGACGAGAGCTGTATTGATTGTCGCACCACATATCGTCTGAATGGATGGGCTCCCAAGGGAAAGAGAGCTTCAGTGAAAGCTAAGTTTGTATGAGGTACTGGGTGAGTGTATATTCCTTTGTGCATCTACTGTTGATTCATTTGGATTATATAGGTATTCTCTCTTACCGGCCCTTAGTGCAGAGGGTATAATATACTCGGATGTGCGGGAAGGGGCTTATGATTCAGCCTCGTTTATCCAGTTCATCACCAACCTCATGCCTCATATGAACCCATGGCCTGAGCGCGGCAGTGTGCTTGTCATGGACAATTGTGCTATTCACCATGCAGCAGAAGTCTCAGAAATTTGCCAGGAGCGGTAAGTCATTTACTGTTGTTTTTTATGTTTCAATGGAGGCTAAGCATTTTAACAGTGGTGTACAGCTATACTACTTGCCGCCTTATTCACCGGACCTCAAGCCAATTGAAGAAGCCTTTTCATATCTGAAATCTTACCTCAGGCGTCATGGGGATACCTTTTGGCAGGCGGTTGATGCTAAAGACCAAGGTTCTGTACTATTGTTCTTTCACAGTGCCCTTGCCACCATTACTGCAGAGCATTGCGAGGGCTGGATGACACATTCAAGGTATTTGTAGGAATAAGTATCCTGCTGTAGAAACATTGTGACAATATTTGTTTTTATAATGTGTAACTGTACAGCATACTTGTTATATGATGCTTTATGTGATGGTGCAATGAATAGTGTGTTTGTCAGCTCAGTATTTGTGCTAGGATAGATTAGCAAGGATTATCAGGGGATGCCCTCCTCTCCAGTTCTGCTTCTGCTTCCCATCTGACCACTTCTGCTCTCAGAACAGTATGTTCATGAAGACAACATACCAACATGGGCCTCACGGCCCCCACATAGCCTCCAGCCCCCCAGACCAGAGCTGAGGTGTCTGCATTGCTGGTAATGCACCTAGGTGCTGCTGGTATGGCTAAGTATGCCACCACGAGGAGCAGCCACATGGTAAAGCCACCCACATGAGGTGATGAAGGTGTGGCAGTAAGACTGTTGACAAAAGCAGAAAATATGCCAACACCGCATGCTGTGGTACACAAATCACCTGACACAAGGAAGACAACACGACATGTTCATCCAAAAAAGGCAGAAACCACCCATACATGTAATATGTACTGATTATGTCCAGGATCACTGACCCATATAAGCTGTACAAATATGTTCATCCCTCTGAAGTTGTGTCCAGTATTGGTGGTATGAGAGGAATGGCTAGCATTGCCACCATGTTCAAATATTGTAGGGAGGAGCTTGAAGTACAGAAGGGTATACTACAGGAGACATCTGTGCTCTTATGCTAGCCTTTGATCAATGCATACTGATGCTTATGGGACAGCTTTATCAATACTGTAGCGAGGTAATATGCTTCTGCTTTGGCCTGCAGGTCCTATCAAGATTCCCATTGGTGCTTGGTATGTTCTTGTATATATGGATAGATTCAGCATATTCATGTAGTAACTCGGTATGGACACAGTGGAATATTATAGACCAGTAGTTCAATGGATGGAACCTTCAGGAGACTATTTAGTGTTCTATAATCAACACTAGTAATATAAGGGAAAGCTACCTATTTTACGAAGATACACTAATAAACTCACCTCCTCAGTGATAGTCAACACTGCAGAGGGGAGGCTGCGCATGGGCCTGTTTCACTTGCATGTACTTGGTTCCGGCCATTTATATAAGCACCTGTCAGGCAATGGGATTGCCTAGGAACATAATTTAGGCACCCGTCATGCAGAACACAATGTTGGGTTTGAAGTCTGGTGCACATATCATTGAAATATATTCAGTGTAATGGCTCTGCAATCCCTTGACATTGCATACTTAGCAGTAAAGCCAAAGTCATGCTTGCCGGAGGCTTCAATGATTTTGTCAAAGAGGGATCATGTGAATTTGCAAAGATGAAGGCCATGAGCAACTAGGGCTGCACACCGTCCGTATTACAGCTACGGCCATATAATGTACAGCAAGTTGACAGATACGGCAGACTGTATACTGTCCATAGATCAACACCTCACCCCTCTGACGGTATGTACGGTACAGGTATGGTACCATCTGTATTATGGTTGACGGATTCATATGGCTGATCTATTATAGCTTGGCCTAAACTTAGAGCAGTTATGAGAATTCCTTACTGCATGCGACCGGCAGCAAAACTATATTGATAATATCACACCCAGCTGCTTGCTACGGTGTGTGCACGCGTGGCAGAATGTCAGCAGGGGGTGAATGGGAGCATGAGCGCCACGTAAATCTGGCCTGCCTACCAGCAGTAGCGCCCATCGGCGGATGTATTTTTGGGCTCGGCTACAAGGTTTTCGGGGTTTTCCCATTGCATACCATATACCATACTGTCGGCAGCACACACAGACCCTTGACGATACAGGTGCCATGGCCATAATATGGCACCATACAGCCGTGGTTGTACGGCACGGTGTGGAGCCCTATGAGCAACTCCATAACCAACCGCTGCGTTATCCATGATCCTACAAGACCACCAGGGATAATGATTTCTTCAGACTCTATCTGGGAATCCTGATAATAGCTCCCTGGATGAACATACCAATTGGGTGCCTCAGGAGACCGGCACAGAGACAGTGAACTCCTTGCCAAGTGCCTGCATATATGCTATTTTATCACTGTATGACTTAGCTTGCAACACTTTTACTACTATTACTTGATACTCTACACTGCTCCAAAAGTGAAAGCTTTAGGAGATCCTTTCCACTGATGACCACTGTTTCCTCGTCAACTTAGTCATGTGGCTGATGCCAAACGCTGACAGACGCAGCTTTTTATTTTATTTATTTTTATTTATTTTTATTATTTTTATTATTTTTTTTCTTTTCATGCATATATCATGTACCAAGGTGCACATCATCACACTCATTCCCTGAAAGCCCCAACTGATATTTTCATCTAAATACCAAGTCACAGGTTTGTGCTGTATCAAAATGTATTACCAAAACATCTAATATCTGGCTTTCTTGGACCTCTGCCTGTCATCATCCTGAGCACCTACCGCAAAACCATACCGCTTCCCCGCCACTTCAAGCTGTTCCAAGATAAACACTGCATCAACCATCTTGAGACTATACCCAACCTTCAAGTTCGCAAGCGATAGTCTCGCGAGGCTGCTAATGAGCATATCCATTGACTCTTCCTTGGCAAACTTCTGTCGCAGAAAATCCCACCTCTTGTACGCGAGGCGCTGCATCTCCAAGTGCGTGATCCACTCCCCGATGGTGGGGGTAGGCGAGTCGTCCACTGGTGCATTGTCGTCCGGACTTGCCACACGATCACTGGGTGATGGGGAGCTGCCCTGTTTGGGACGAGAGTGGTGAGACGCCTGGAGATGCTGAAAGATGTCGGCAGGGAAATTGATGTGGATGGGGGGAACGGCAGGCATAACAGGAGGAGCGGCGTCACGATGCATGCTAGTGGGTGGCTCGCTATAATGCCATGCGCCACCTCAACGAAGGACTGGGGCACTGCCGCCATCTTGGGTGTGGAAGAACTTGAAATACTCAATCTTGGGAGGGGTGTTGATGTCCACGCCGCTTGTACCACCTATCTATTAAAATGTTAGCACATGAAATAAAAAAGAGATCAGAGAAAACCTTACAAGCTCTAATACCCAGGAAAGTTCGCCCTCGAAGTTCAGTACCTTGTGGTGGCCCCTCAATGCACGCGCCATACATATTGACTTGGGGTGCTGGTCACAGGACCAGGCTTCCCTGAGCTTCCCGAGTTCCTCCTGGAATCGCGCTGACCTGGCCATATCAGCTGCACCTAGCTTTGCCACTGACTCAGACTCAATGGCTGTGTCGTCCGGAAGAAAGGGGTTAACGGCAGGCTTGGCCTTGCCCTTGGCCTTTCCTTTAGAGGATGCAGCGTGTGCCGCAACTGCCTCCTCCAGAAAGTCAAAAAACGATCAAAAATTTAGCTGTAGTAGAACAAAAGAAAATAAAAACTTACTTTAGGACCAGTTACAATCTCAATGCAGGTATCTTCACCCCGTTTTGCTGCCCGTTTCCTCCATTCATCCTTAAGGGCCTCCCAGTCATCGTCAGTGTCGAGAGCGAAACAAAGCTTGGCCGGATCGTGTTTGATATGCGTAACAAGGGGAGGGCGCTTCACGGCTGGTATCGCATCCAGGCCAAGGATGAGGTGAATGGTCTCCTTCAGGTCGGCTATGGTCGTTGTCGGCTCGACATGGTGTGTACGCCATATGAGCTGTTTGAGTCCGAAACGGGAGGGGATACTAAACTCAATAGCTGTATATAAATTGTTAGTGTGCAGAAAAAAAGTGAGAATAAGAAACATACTGTGAGGCAAGGCAACTACTGCCTTGCTTGCTCCTTTGCCAACCTTTCTCGCCACTCTAGCCTTTGACGACTGGTCAGATGGAGCCCGGAGTTCGACGTCCAAGGGTTCGAGACCTGAAAATAGATCTTCGTCGCTGCTCACTGAGGGGTGGTCCACGTAAAGATCCTCGTCATCCGCATCAGTTTCGATTTGGGACTCCTGTTCCTCTAGAATCGTACTGAGTGCCGCAGTAGTAACAGGGCCAGGGGCAGGGGCAGGGGTGGGGGCAGGGGCAGGGGCGGGGACAGGGGCAGCGGTTGCGGCGGGCGCGGGGGCAGGGGCAGCGGTCATGGCCTTGGGAGCAGCGGTCGCGGCCTTGGGAGCAGTGGTCGCGGCCTTGGGAGCAGTAGAGGGACGAACTGGAGGGGCCTTGGGAGCAGCGGTCGCGGCCTTGGGAGCAGTAGAGGGACGAACTGGAGGGGGCTTAGATGGTATCCTCGCTGTCTCTGAGCCGGTCGCCGGCTTGGAGACCGGTTTTGCGTCACTTGACTGGAGTAAACGACTGGAAGGGGTCCTGGATCGATGTCCCTCGACTATGTGTGAGGGATCTACCATGTCCCGCTCACGGGTTTTCGGTTTGCTGGGGGGCGGCTCCCCGGGTGGTTTGGTGGTTACTTTGCCCTTTTGACGGGCCATTAGACAGAAAAATGTGGTCTGATAGAAGCTGAGCAGAGAAACAATGGGTGGGGAAAACAGGAAGTAAGAGGAAGGCGGCAAGGCCACGTTGCAGTACGAGGCTTTGTGCGGTCACGTGACCTAATTGCGCTACATCGCGTGATGTCACAAGTGCCGCATGGCCGCCAGCAGGTTTATGAAGTCAAGGAAAGCCTGAAAAAATACGTTACATGTAATTATTGTAAATATATGTTATATACAATAGTTTAGAGTGTTACAATCAGCATTTATGTGTTACGGTACGATCCGTCGTAAGGTTGGCCGAGGTCGGGAACGAAACCTGAGGCAAGGTCCGGGGTTACAGGGCAAGGTTTGGATGGGGAAGTCGGAGAGGGACTTGGCTTCAGCTTATGTGCTGCGCCGACCCTACGCACGAGTCCCAACTTCGGAGGCAAACGAATAAGAGGCAAAGTTTTGGTTTAAGAGGCGAGGCGTAGAAACTAGCTAGGGATCGAAGGGATACGATAGTTGATTTTCAGACTGAGGAGTAGGAATGCATAAGGGGCGAACAGATTAGTGGAGGTCAGGAGACCGAGGTCAGGGCGAGGTAATATACGAATGATGCGTGATGGAGCGGAATCAGTAACTAAGGGGATACGGGCATGGGATCAAGGTCGGATATGAGTTCAAGCTCGGGCTCGGGCTCGGGCGCGGATAAGTATCATATGTACTCGGGCACGAATATCACAAGGCTCGGGCTCGGAAGAAGGTTCTACCGGTAAGTAACCGGCCAAAGGCCGGGTCCTTACAGTATTCCCCCCTTATGGCCGAGACCCTCGAGGCCGTAATGTGGACAAAGTTCGCCTATCCTCGAATCTAGATCCCGGCCCGATGTTAAGTAGCCGGAAAGGCGAAGCTTAAATCGTAGCCGAGGTTGGGTAAAAGGGTGGGTAGGAGGCAGCGAACCCCATTGCCAATTAATATGGTGCGCCCTCAAGCCCTCTTCAGCTCAGCCGTCGACGAGCACAGCGTGAACAACGTGTTCGACCAGACACTACTGTCTGAGGAGAACGGAGCCTCAGGTGAGGTTATGCCCGAGGATCGACCCGAGGTTAGCACATTGCCAATTGATGAGACGGGGGCCATCGACATGCGGCAGCCGTGGCAGGAAGGGCCGAATGGCAAAAAGGTGAGTCGTTGAGTAGTATCATTTTTGCTGTTCGCTGACTTGAGTAGTACAAGCGAATGTTATTCTCGTACCACCTGACCGACTTGTCCCTATACGGGTACAAGCTCGCCGACGGGGGACCTCGTGAGTGGCAACTCGCGACCAAGGCCGAGGCGAGGTGCGCGCGCTGCGAAGAGCGCGACTATACGTGCCTTCGGGCCGTTAGTCTCGACTTCGGCCTCGCCGACCAGGGTGCCTGCGTGTGGTGCAGGACCTGTTCCTTGGGCTGTAGCATCGCCCAAGGTCGCCGCAGCAAGGCGACCCCAGGGAAAGGTCAGGCGGGTACAGCGAGCAAGAAGCGAGGAGGCCGAGGAAAGGGGCCAAGGTTCGGGACGAGGTTGAGGATGACAACGACTCGAGCGACTGGGTCGAGCGGAATCTCAAGACGAGGGTGGAGAGGATGGAAGCGAGGATGAGCGAGGAGAAGGGGAAGGGGACAGAGGGAGCGAGGCAGAGTGAGGGGAAGGAAACCGAGGTGGAGGAAACCGAGGTGGAAGGTCGGAGGGCGAAGAAAGACAAGAAGGTGAAAAGGTCGGAGCGGAGTGCGGAGATGAGGGAGTTGATAGCGGCTATGAGGGATGTGGGACAGAAAGTTGGCGAGGTTGGGGAGAGGGTATGCGAGTTGCTGGGGGAGTTTAGGGTTGCGAATGACAGGATGAACAGGGCGGATATGGAGTTCATGAGGATAAGGAGGAGGAGGAATTACTTGAAGCGGATGCAGGGAGCAGGGACTTGGCAGATCATGGGGGACATGGGGGTCTGGTGGAGCGAAGTAGTAGCAGTAATGAGGAGGAGTCAGGCGAGGGTAGCGAGGAGAGCGAGGGAGAGGATATGAGGATGTTGGAGTAAACTAGTAAATGGAATATTTCTTGGTTTTTTGATTGATTTTTTTTTTTTTTTGTTGTTGTTCGATTGCGAGGGGATTTTGTTATCTAACTACTGGGTCATGGGGGTTAACAAGAAAACGATCATAGAGCAGTCAAAGGACCTGGCTTGCCCGGGTAAGAGTCGTGGAAATCCGTGACCAGCTCCGAGGCATGATCAAGCTCGGAAGCGAGGATCCACGAGGTTTCTTCGTCGGTACCTTCGTAACCAGTCCACCTAACAAGATAGAGTAATTTGCAGCTCTTGCGTCTATTATCGATCTTCGAGTCGAGGATTTCGGAAACCTCGAACTCGGGTTCGCCGTCGATAATGACTGGGGGCGGAGGCGGCTGAACTCGGTTTGGTATGGTGTTGGGCGAGGCTGGTTCGAGCATAGATACGTGGAATACTGGATGGACCGAATGCATGTGTTCTGGAAGTCGAAGGGTGAAGGAGTGAGTACCCGCTCGGGAAATGATCTCAAAAGGACCCAAGAACTTCTCGGCGAGCTTCTTGGTAGGCCGAGTTGTTCGGAAGTACTGTGCCTTGACAAAGGCGAGGGATCCTACTTGGAAATCAGGAGCGGGTTTGCGACGAACATCGGCCGAGGCTTGGTAGTTTTTCTGAGCCTCGAGGATGGCGCGGCGAAGTTCCTGGTGAAGCTCGTCCAGGTGGACCACGAAGTCTCGGGCTCGTGCCGAGGCGAGGTCACGCTCGGGGTGAACTGCGAGGTTCGGATGGTAACCTTTATTTGCAAAGAATGGGGAGATGCCGGTGGTTGCGCTAGGCGCGTTGTTGTAGGCGAACTCGGCTAGGGGAAGGAGCGAAGCCCAATTGGACTGCTGATAGTTGCAATAGATCCTGAGGTACTGTTCCAAGGTTTGGTTAGCACGCTCGGTCTGACCGTCACCCTCGGGATGATATCCCGAGGTGAAATGCAACCGCATGTCCAAGGCTTTCCCTAGGGAACGCCAGAAATGCGAGACGAACTCGGGACCCCTGTCCGAGGTGACGTGCGAGGGGACTCCATGCTTTGAAAAGACATGAAGGATGAAGAGATGAGCGAGCTCTTGCGAGGTTATCTTGTCTGTGGTTGGAATGAAGATAACTTGCTTAGTGAAACGGTCAACAATCACTAGGATGGAGGTGAACTCGGATGAAGGGGGAAGTTGCTCAATGAAATCCATAGAGATGGAATTCCAAGGTTTCTCGGGAACAGGAAGTTGTTTGAGGAGACCATAGGGTTTGTGACGTTGCGGCTTGCTTCGCATACAAGTGGTACACGTCTTGCAATACTCCTTGACAAAGGATGTAATCCCTGGCCAAGTATAGTCTCGTCGGATCAGCTCCAAGGTCTTGTTGACCCCGAAGTGTCCTGAGAGAATGTGATCGTGCTTGTATTGCAGGATGCGAAGTCGAAGGTCTTGGGCCGCTGGAACATAGGTTCGGTTGTCAAGCTTGAGAAAGCCCTCGCGGTCTGTGGTCCACCTCGGGTCATTAACCAAGCCGAGGTGCGACTTGGCTATGGGGTCCGAGGGGAGGTTTGCTAGTATGTCAGCTCGGATCTGCTCGGTATCAAGCAGCGAAGCGGCTCGGAGTACGATGGGAGCGAGGTTAGTAGCTCTAAGGGATGATGCCAGCTGGTGTTGAGTAAACACTGGCCGTAGGTTCTGCGGGTTTATGGTGGCATAGTCGCTATTCCCCTCTTTAAGGTAGACGTCCCATCGTCTAGTGAGAGAGTCAGGCTTCGTTCCGAGGCAACCAGGTCGGAAGCGTATGGCGAGGTTGAACTGGGAAAGGTATTCTGACCACCGAGCTTGTCGACGGGTCAAGAGCTTCGTTGTTGAAAAGTATTCGAGGTTCTTGTGATCGGTGATAATGTCGACCGGGTCGCCTGAGCCCTCTAGGTAGTGTCGCCAGCGTTGAAAGGCTTCAAAAATGGCGAGGAGCTCCTTGTCGTGAACATCGTAGTTGAGCTCGGTAGATGTGAATGTGCGGGAGTGGAAAGCGACAGGATGAAGTTCGCCTTCCGAGGCTCGTAGTGATAAGATTGCCGCTAAGGCATAATCTGAAGCATCAGTCTCTACGATAGTGGAAGGTCAGGAATCCAGTGAGTAAGGATAGGGGCGGTAGTGAACGCCCTCTTCAACAGGTTGAAAGCCCGTCGACAATCCTCGGAAAATTCCAAGGGGTACCTTTGCGGGTAAGTCGGGTAAGAGGAATGGTGATGTCGGAGTAGTTGTGAATGAAACTCGGTAGAAGTTGGCGAAGCCGAGGAAGGATTGGATGTCGCGAACTTTGCGAGGTTCAGGCCAGTCTTGAATGACCTTTACCTTGTCATCTGCCATAGTGAGGCCCTCGGGAGAGAGTATGTAGCCGAGGAATTCAACCGAGTCGCGATGGAACTCGCATTTGTCTTCTTTGGCGAAGAGGTTGTTGAGTCGTAGTCGTCGCAAGACTTCCTTGACATGTTCAACATGTTTGGAGGGGTCACTGGAGTAGATTAGAATGTCATCCAAGTATACCACCACACAAACGTCCAAAAGGTCGGCGAAACCTCGTTCATGAATCTCTGGAAGGCAGCAGGGCCATTAGTGAGACCAAATGGCATGACCAACCATTCGAAGACCCATAGCGAGTCCTGAAGGCGGTCTTCCATTCGTCACCCTCGGCCACCCGTACGAGGTGGTAAGCGTGACGAAGGTCAATTTTCGTATAGATGCGAGCATTCTTTGGAGCATCAAGTAAGTCAGCAATCAATGGCAATGGATACCGATCTTTTTTGAGATTTTGTTCAAACCTCGGAAGTCGACACACAACCGAAGTGAGCCATCTTTTTTGCGAACGAACAATACCGGTGCACCATGAGGCGAGCGTGAAGGTCGGATGAAACCGATGTTTAAATGCTCGTCGATGAACTCGCGTAGTGCTTTGAGTTCGGAAGCTGAGAGAGAGTAGATGGGACCGATAGGTGGCGAGGTCCCTTCTTCGAGGTTGATTTTGATATCGTGAGGTCGGTGGGGAGCTAGAGTGTCAGCGCGTGCTTTGCTGAACACATCTGCAAATTCGTGATATACTTCAGGAACATGTTTCTTAACGTTCTCAGGAAGCTCGGAAGAGCTTCCTCCCGATGTTGCCCCTCTGGCGAGGAGCTCAGGCGAAGCCAAATTGAGCTGAAACACTTCGGACCCTTCCAATCTAGATGCGCGCATGAAAGCGGGTGCATTGATTAGGGAAACGAGGGGTGCTTGCAACTTCTGAAGCGAGGTCGGAGGCGGGGGCGAAGATGCCGTAGGCGAGGTCGAAGTCGTAGCCGAAGCTGAGCGGGCTGACGTCGCCGGGGTCGCTGGAGTCGTTGTTAGGTCGATGGTCTTGAAAGTAATACTGCCCAATACCCAGTCAATCGACGGATTGTAGCGGGTGAGCCAGTTGTGGCCAAGTACCATCGAGCAACTTGAGTCGAGCGAGGTTACGTAGAAGGTAACCCATTGTTGTTCGCCGGTCGGAAAGCAAATGCAGAGGTCTAGAGCTTGGGTAATGGTAGTGTTAGTACTACCGTCAAATAGTTTCAAGGGTATAGGAGAGACAGGATAAGCAGGCATGGAGTACTTCTGGACAAATCTGGATTCAATAAAACAGTCTGAGGACCCGCAGTCAACTAATGCAACAAAAGCGACGTTGGGCAGCGAAGGCGAGGTTAGATCTACATTAAGGGAATCTTTGGACAATGAATGAGAAGCGGCGCTGAGTCTGAGCACACGGGTGAGGTTACCGCAATCCTCGGATCGTGTGGTTCCGAGGTTGCTACCTATTTTTTCACCTCCGTAATGGAGGCTGAAGTCCCCTCGTTAGGGGTCTTCGTTGCCCGACCTTTAGAACCGCTACTATTGGTAGACTTGTTCTTCGGGCAGTCCTTGACGACGTGACCTTTGGTGCCGCAAAGCAGACAAAGTCCTTGGTCGACCCGGCGTTGGCGCTCCTCGGGAAGCAGTTTGCCATCCTTTCCGAGTTTGCTCGAAATGTTGGGCTGGCTCTTGTTGTTCGAAGAGTTGTTGTCGTTGGAACCCTTGCCGCTGTTGTTAGTCTTGTTGCGGTTCTTATTGTTATTGGAACCACTGGAAGACTGGTGGTTGTTAGTGGCATTGCTACTGGACTGATTAGTGGTGCGTGCAGGCTGGGAGCTACGACCATTGATCATGGCGTCGTATTCCTTTCGCTCCCAGTAACGGCTATCGCATTCCAGCGCGAAGTTCCTAAGCTCGGCGAGGCTGCGGAATCGAGGGAAGTGAAGTAAGTCGTCCTTGATCCGTTTGGCCAAGCCCTTGTAGGCAAAGTGTCGGAGGGCCGCGTCGTTCCACTGAGTCCGAGTCGAAGCTCGGGCGAAATCGATAAAGAATCGCGCGGCCTTGTGGTGCTCTTTCATAACGATCTTCTCGAGGTCAATCTCGGCTTGGGCCGCGTTGTCGTATGGGCCGAAGTTAAGCTCGAGCTCGGCCTTGAAGCTGTCCCAGTCCTCGAGCCAATCTGGCTCGGGTTGGACTTCGCCGAGGATCGCCGGCTCGAAATATTGCAGAGCCGAGCCGGACAGGTAAGAAATAGCATACTGCACCTTTGAGGCCCCAGTCTTGAACGCGGTGGGGCGATCTCTGAAGTTGAGTACACATTGAAGGAAGAAAGTGCGAAGCTTGGCTTGGTCAGTACCGTCATAACTATCCGGTTCCTTGACCTTGGCTCGTGCTTCGGATTCGCGAGGTTTCGCGAGTTTGATGAACACTCGACGCATAAGCTCGTTGTCCTCGAGGTCACCGAGGTCCTCGGGCGGAAGGTTGGGGAGGTCCCGATCGTTGTCAGAACTTCTAGAGCCATCACCTGGATCACCTGGAGGGTCACCGAGGTTAGCCCTACCTTTGCCTTTGTTACTAGGCTCGGCGGGGTCTGCGAGGGGTATCCCCGGGGACGGGGGTGAATCATCGGGGGCTTCCGAGAAACGTCGCTGTTCTGAGATACCCCGAAGGGTGCGAGAACGAGTTATCATGGACATCGTGAAAAAAGGGATACGTAGGGTGTAAGCAGTCTGAAAATACTGTTACGATACGATCCGTCGTAAGGTTGACCGAGGTCGGGAACGAAACCCGAGGCAAGGTCCGAGGTTACGGGGCGAGGTTTGGATGGGGAAGTCGGAGAGGGACTTGGCTTCAGCTTATGTGCTGCGCCGACCCTACGCACGAGTCCCAATTTCGGAGGTAAACGAATAAGAGGCGAGGTTCTGGCTTAAGAGGCGAGGCGTAGAAACTAGCTAGGGATCGAAGGGACACGATAGTTGTTTTTCAGACTGAGGAGTAGGAATGCATACAAGGGGGTTATATACGGACGAGGTGCAAGTCAGGGGCGAACGGATTAGTGGAGGTCAGGGCGAGGTCAGGAGACCGAGGTCAGGGCGAGGTAATATACGAATGATGCGTGATGGAGCGGAATCAGTAACTAAGGGGATACGGGCATGGGATCAAGGTCGGATATGAGTTCAAGCTCGGGATCGGGCTCGGGCACGGATAAGTATCATATGTACTCGGGCATGAATATCACAAGGCTCGGGCTCGGAAGAAGGTTCTACCGGTAAGTAGCCGGCCAAAGGCCGGGTCCTTACAACCCCACACCATGCCACCCCAACTCCTATGGAAGGACTTAGAGAAGAGAAAATATCTCGTCGAAGCCCTAAAGGAGATCGCCGAAGTATCCTGGCGCTAATTGCTATTTTTGGGTGTCGCTCGAAAAGGAAATCGTTTGGGTGGGCTGTACATCCCTGCTTGGACGGCAAATTTAACCCCACAAAACGCGGTGCCTCATCTTTGACCGACCGACTCCCGCCCTCGCTCTTCCTATCTAAGTCATACCCAGCCCGTCATCATTGAACAGCCCACTCGACCCCGCTCTCGTTCTTCCCATCGAAGTCATGCCCAGCCCCCCATCTTTGAACGACCCACCGGATCCCGCCCTCGCTCTTCCTGTCTAAGTCATACCCAGCCCGTCATCATTGAACAGCCCACTCGACCCCACTCTCGTTCTTCCCATCGAACTCATCCTGAACCCATCATCATTGGACGACCCACCCGATCCCGTTCTCGTTCTTCCCATCGAACTCACACCCAGCCCCTCATCTTTGACCGACCGACCCGATCCCGCTCTCGCTCTTCCTTTCGAAGTGATACCCAGTCCCTCATCCTTGAACGACACACCCGATCCCGCTCTTGTTCTTCCTTTCGAAGTGATACCCAGTCCCTCATCCTTGAACGACACACCCGATCCCGCTCTCGTTCTTCCCATCGAAGTCATACCCAGCCCCTCATCTTTGACCGACCAACCCGATCCCGCACTCGCTCTTCCTATCTAAGTCATACCCAGCCCGTCATCATTGAACAGCCCACTCGACCCCACTCTCGTTCTTCCCATCGAACTCATCCTGAACCCATCGTCATTGGACGACGCACCCGATCCCGCTTTCGTTCTTCCCATCGAACTCCCCAGTCCCTCATCCTTGAACGACGCACCCGATCCCGCTCTCGCTCTTCCCATCGACGTTCTCCCTCACAGCCAGTCATTGTCTCCGACAGGCTGAGATGCTCTCGCTGCCGGGGTTCCCGTTATCATAGTCCATCCGGGCTCATTATTCTGGTTCGTGACAGAAGCCGACGCGGTTCTCGATCCAGGTTCCCCCCGTCTGAGGTTCTCGTTCCGGATTTTGATCGTTTTGCGGAAGCATTCAACGATGCAGAGGACGAGCGGAGAATACGCCACCATGACGCTGAGCAACTTCGTGATGAGCAAGCGGCGGAAGCCGAAGCTCGCCGAGATGAAGAGTTCCGTGAGCACGAGGCAGAACGTCAGAGGATCTTTGAGGAAGGTGAGAAGAGACGGAATGAACTACGGGTTATCAGGGTACTACAACAAGAATGCGAGGAGTGTGCACACCTTCGTGAGGAGCATGACCAGAATGTCAAAGTACGGGAACAAGAATGGGAGGCCGAGCGCGTATGCATCCAAGAGGAGCATGAGAACGAGCTCAATGCCCTGCGGGAAGAACTGAATACCATGCAGGAAGAACTAGTGACCTTCCGAGAGACAACGGAGGCGGATAAAATTGAGAGGGAACGGGTTGATACCGAGTGGTTTGAGCGGCAAGAAATGGAACACCAGGATCAGGTCCTGGGTCTTCGCGCTCAACTCGAGGATATTACAAACACGTTGGACGCGAAGACAGCTGAATGCGAGGGTCTTCAAGCCTTGATCGACGAACGGTCGGCAGAAAAAGAAGAGAGGCGAACCAAGAAGGTCGAAGAATTCCAGTCCTTAAAGGACCTTGTGCAACGCATTGTTGATGAAACTGAAGCGGCCAAGGCTATAGCAGCTGAGGAAAGAGAGCGTAATGCCGAAAAGCCAGGTAGGCTAGCTATTCAACATTTGGCCTTGTCTTAATCTAACTAACTGTTCCCCAGGAATTGATGTTGTTCTTGAGAAGCTCCAGGAGCAGAATGCGGAGCAGAAGACAGTCCTGCAGGATATGGCTAGTGGTAAGTCTTCAGTCGGAAGCCATTTCTAGTATACTTATCGTGAGCCATTTCAGGTTGGCTCAAGGAAAGCGAAAGGCTGCACACTGAGACCTTGGAAACTGTCGAGGCCACTGCTAACGTACAGGTGCCTTTTAATGTACAAGAAGTAAGTCGCTTATGCCTAACGATGCCATACCTCATCTTAATATGCGATATAGTACCTTAATCAATTTAGTCTAGCCTTGGCTAACGAAGTACGAATGCTCTTGGGCGAAGTTGAAAAGCTTCGTGAAGAAAAACGCAGCCTCCAATAGTATAAGCCCTCTCGTCTTGTTTGTGCTCATGGTTGTTGTCTTAGGAAACCCGTCGTTCCACCTTATGTCCCTGGAGATGGCGGCCCTCCACCACCCGGCGGCGGTCCTCCTCCTCCTGGGGGACCACTTCCCCCGGAGCCAGTCATCCCGCCTGCCAAACCCGCTTGGCGCAATGTTCATCCGCCGCAGCCCCCAAAGCTCTCGAAGAGGCAAAGGCGTCAGCAAAGGGAAGCCGAAGAAGCTGCTGCCGGACCTTCCGGTGGTCCCGAGAATAGGACCATGTCCTGGGCTACTTGGCAGCGTAAGTAGAGCCCAACACTACGCAGTGATGTCGCTGCTGATTCCAATTGTAACCTTAGCCAACCCGGACCCCGCCATCCCAGGAACCAGAGCTAGTGGCACCAGAAGCTCATATTAAACCATGTACGGTTTAGATGTTCGGCGGAAATGAGGAGAACGAGGGCCGAAAAGACCCATGGGACGTTATGACTGCTTGCTACTGGTACCAATTCTTACAAAAACTTCCTTTCTTCTTCCAAGACCATGCTCACATGATGGATGCCCTTACACGCTGTATAATAATGAATAGTCATAAAATCCTAAACTCGCAGTTCTAAACCAGCGCGCGAGAAAAAGTTGTAGACTACGTAAGACAAAATTTCAAAGTCGAGCTGTCATCGGCGTACTCTCGGCATCTCACCGGCCAGGCTCCTGGGTCAGCCAGCAGTTGTAGAGGTGGTGATGCCCAAATCAGGGTGCGGGAGTTAGAACGGCTAATGCCCAGTGATAATCGACCGGGATCCTTTGGGATCTGGCGGGTAACTAAAGTATTTTAGGGAGGGAGTGGGACGAACAGATGAGGCCATAACTAAATCTGACTCTGTCCTCTATGCCGACATGTAAATTTTCTTTTGTACAGCTGCTCTGAATTCGACAAATTTAACATTGAGCAGCTCAGAAATTATCAGCCATGCATTCAGATGTCTGCGGATCCGACTCGAAGGAAGTGCACATACGAAGAGCATTGCCATACCATGGTGGCAAATACATTGGGCTGTCTACTTGGTACAAGCACGCAAAATTTCGCAAGAAGGAAAGCTCGCCGCTTGTACCTGGCACGAGCACATCCCAAGAACATCCCAGAAAACGGCAGCGTATCCACAGGGCCCCCACATCGCATGGCGAGGGTAACCATGGCATTGAGATCGCAGGAGCAAGGTCCAGCGCGACTGCAAGGTAGTGGGTCTGGTTCTGGCAATCTCGTCCCAGACTTCGAGGACCCTGAAGTCGACGATACCAGACTCGGCTAGCCTCCGGGCTTGGGTGTGTGTAGCGTGATTCATCTATATATTCAAGGTCTAACTAGTGCCTGTGCGTTGTCTTTAGATCGACGCGCACAAGTATGAGGACGATCTAATGGATACGGGAACGGGAGGAAGTGATCTGTAGTATTCCGATTTACAATCGGTCAGACTCTCGTTTTACGGGATACAGCAGACTGCAGCGGTGAATCGGATTGTTCCAATATTTACCTACAAATCCCGATGTATCCCTGGGTGATTCTCACTGGGTGCATGAGGTTTAGCAACTGAGCTAATATTTGAAAACACAGGTTTTATAAAGGGTTGTCCTACTTAAGCCGCCAATTAGCTTCTTTGCTAGACTACACCTGGCAGCTGAAAGCAGTTTATCTAGTCACAAATACCTCCTGCAGACACAGCACCACTTCGCATCCACGCCTTCACTCTTTCTTCGCCACTTATTTCATCCTGGCTGAGAGCGAGACTGTTAGGGTAATGCGCACCCTGCCACGAGTCATAGACTGCGCGTACGGCGGGGATAAGCCGACACTGAGCATAGCCATCGACCGCGTCAAGGATGAATGCTACTCGAAGAGCATCGTCAGGCAGTGTGAGGTCAAAATCCCTGAAAGGCGACAGTCCCGAGACCGAATGATCAGTCTGCGGAAGAGGGACAGAAATGTGTTTCTATAACGGCATGCATCAAACCCCATGCCAGGAGCCCATACTCCTAGTAGGCTTACCCCAGGTGCTGTCATACTCCAATCCACGTGAAATCGAACAACGTTACGATCAAACATGACACCAAAAACTGGTAGGCTGATCCCGCAAGAGCTCATCTGGGCAATCACCGTGCTTGTAGCCATGACACTGAAAGAACGCAAAGCAGCAGGCTCAGGTGTGTCGCGGAGCTGCGAAGCGACCTGGGACCGCGTAGAGAAAGCTGCAGCAAAGAGCATGGGGACAGCGCTTTTGGAGGGAATTACTTGATCTGGGGCGATCATTCCAACTTCGGGACCAACTGGAATGGCTCCAAATGGGTGCAATTTGCGGACACTCAGAATTTTGGAAGCAGTAGGTGAAAGGTCATTCTGAGGAGAGAACTGATTCTTTGTTTGCAGAGACCATGCTTCCGACGATCTATATTCGAGCAGGCGGGTTCAGGCGTGAGGAGTGTTAGCAATAGAATTTTCTTACCTTAGAAGGCGTCCTCGAGCACACCTGGCTATTAGAGGAAGATGTATTTGAGTGGCCCAATATTCATCTGGACTCGTGTCACCACCCTCCTGCACAAGGCGTATTGTGGCACGGTGGACCTCTAACGCGGCGGAGGCCATAGCCAGGCCATTTTCAGTGTTAAGCTGAGGATACAACGAAGCATCCTCGCTAAGAATATTGGGATCGAAGTTCGTCACTTGTGCGAAGAAGTCTTGTAATGGGTCAGGGACATGATGCTGCTCGGTATTATATAGGTAAGAATACACGAAAGCTCTTGCACAAGCTAACCTAAATGTAAGCTCACCGCTTTAAACCTTGAGCGAGGAATGCGATGGGAAAATTGGAAGATGCTGTAAATGTCTTGACAGAAGGGGTGGTCCAGAGGGATATCTCTGATATCTGTCATAACGACAGGGTGATGGGTGGACCAAATGTCCCAGAATTCGCGCCAATTTACAATGCTGGGATAAGATGTCATGAATGACCTGAGAACATTGGTTAGAGACGAACCTACTCTTTTGCGGTGAGTTCATCTTCTATAGAAGAGGAAGAGCTCGACGAGGATACATTTCTCCACTCCGAGCTTGCCACCGACATGCCGCTTCCCATTGCTGCAAAGTCTTCGCCATCCTCGTACGTCATTGGGTTCCCAGCAATACCTGTATTGTGGTGTGTCTCAGGAAATGTAGCTTGGTCGTCAAAGTCCATGGTAGTTGGGAGGATGCTATAATAAGTTTTGGTCTGTGATGTGGAACCTTGTAGCGAAAGAACAAGGTGGCGCGCTCGTAAACCAAACGAGCGAAGCCATTGTAATTCCACCTTCACCGTGACGGTGGACGTGAAAAAGAATTAATCTGCAAGATTCATATATCGTAGGACCGAGGAAAAATCTTGTAACAGCTACCAATAGGTGAGCGCACGTTGATTCGGCGCACGTTGAGGTCACGGTGGCGGAGTCGGTTAGTACTGTACCTCAGATCTGTCAGACGCTAACGCTCCCAATCATGGTTGCGCCGTTATACACGACAGGCAAGCACAGAACAACCTTCATCTAGCCTTTGCACATTTCTCTAACACGGATTCCCATTCCAAAGCCTCTGGATTGCTATTCCATGCTGGCAAGATCATCGTCGTGACCGTTGGGCTCCCCGCCCGCGGCAAGACGCACATCTCCCGTGCACTGGAACGATATTTACGATGGATGGGGGTCAAAACACAAGTCATCAGTCTAGGGGACTACCGACGGAAGGTTCTTGGAGGAGCACACAATTTACCGAAAGACTATTTTACCCTTGGTTCGTCTGCTGCACGCGCTACCCCAGCGAACGTCATTTATGCTCTGTCTAGGCGAAAAAAGCGCTGAAACGGAAGCCCTGCGGCGCAACGTGAGACTAGGGTGTGAGGCTCTAATTTGGGATTTCTTTGAAAAGGGAGGGCAAGTCGTAATTTACGACGCGAATAATGGCACAATTGCGGCGAGACAGGAGCTTGCGGAGAAGTTCGATAAGGCAGGCGTACATGTCGTCCTGTTAGGTATGTCTCCTGAGAGCCCAGGTTGAGATCGATTGATCATACCCAGCTTAGAGTCATCTTTGACGAACGACGAAATTGTGGAAGCAAATATACGTAGCGTGAAGATATCGTCCCCAGATGTTAGTCCCGCTCCTTGACGACATATTTTAGCTTAACACTTGCAACAAGTACAAGGATGTATCCTCTGAGACAGCCGTGCAAGATTATTGGTCGCGAATTAAGGACCACGAGAAGCACTACGAACCTGTAGTAGAAACCAATTGGCCCTTTATTCGCATAATTAACGTGCGTTTATTTCTTCCTCAAACTGGTACAGTGTATAACACGTTGCCATGTAGGTCGGAGAGAAGATCATGGTCAACGTCAGCATTCCCTTTCTTCATATATTGTACGTGACCTGAGTCTGTTACAGAATATTCAGGGTTACCTTCAGGTATACTTCGTTGCTTTGTTTACCATTCATACTTATGGCTTCACAGTCACGTATTGTCTTCTTCCTGATGAACATCCACAACAAGTATAGGACCATCTACTTCGCTCGAGTAAGCTCTCCAGTGATCCCAATATATCTTTGCTTATTAGTCCGCACAGTCCGGCCAGTCGCTAATCGAACACTCGTATAAAGCCGATTCCGACCTTTCTCCAGCAGGGTGGGAGTATGCTGAACGTCTGAAAGACTTTGTTCTTGAACGACGAGCCAAGACCCTGGAGGCCCGAGGACTCAGTGGCGAAGATCGGAGGCTTGTGGTGCGGTGTGAAACTTTGTTCCGCTCAGCTTCCGCTCATACAGCGTATCCCAGATATGGACCTCTGCTCGTCGCCGGGCTCATCACACTGCCTGGCCGTTTATTACCAATTTGACACTCGGTTCATCTACACCCGGTGGAGGCTTCAGCAATGCTGCAACTTCTTCTGTTTCTAGCTCATCCGGTTCAGCGGCATCGTCTCCCTTTCTGGCTCCGGTAAACGGCCCCCCTCCCGCGTCAGTATTGCTACTCCCTCCGGTGGCAGCCCCTGCTTCACTCCCCCCACCACGCGTCAAGGTTATCGAGAAGCAGCAAATGTCGGAGATCAATCCTGGAGTATGGGATGGTTTAAACCCGGATCAAGCCAGGGCAGCGTATCCGGAGGAATGGGAGCGATTCCTGAAGGACCCATACGTGTCCAGAGCACCAAGGGCGGAAAGTTACCATGATCTAAGCGGTATGACCCCTCATTGTTTGTGTAGGCGTTGGATATCCTGACCTGGGCATGCGGTTGAAGTGCGGCTAGAGCCTATTCTCATAGAACTGGAAAGGGAGCAAGAAGACTTGCTAATCATATCGCATGCGTCTGTGATACGATGTTTACTAGCGTATCTTATAGGCCTTCCTGCTTCAGAAATTCCAGCCATAGAGATCGCGCGAGGCGACTTGCTCGAGGTACGCATCTGCCTAGGTATCGACCATTAAATTTATGTTGCCTATGCCATAGGTGGTCCCCGCATCATATGGCGTCCACAGCCGGGCCTTTCACTTTTGGGACGGGCCGGGACGACGGGGAAACGGCGATGTGGAGGGTGAGGCCGATGGAAAGGAACACGCCGGACAGAACTTTTATGAGAATTTCGCGGAAGACACAAAGTATCGCACCAGACCAGGTACGAGAACTGCGACACCGGTAGAAATGCAAAGGTAGCATAAAGCGCTGGATTTTGTCATATGTTGTACGCCTAGATGTATCTCTTGTTGGCTGTAGAAGTGTGATGTCTATCCATTGTATGTACTCAATCGATTAAAGTAGTTCTTTACGCTACGGGAGTCCGTAGAATGTCCCAACACATCAGTATACGTTGTGAGCAGCGGACAGGCTCAATTTTGGTCTTCAACGAGGCTCTTGGCAGCTAGGACATCCGCATCTACCATTTCGCGCACAAGACTGTTAAAGTCCACTTTACGCTTCCATCCAAGGACTCTTTCAGCTTTCGCGGGATTGCCTAACAGTAGCCTAAAGTATGTGAGCCGAGCAGATCAAACAAGACGGGCGCATAAAGACATACTCGACTTCCGCAGGTCGGAAATACCGGGGGTCAATTCTGACGACCACGTTGCCTGTGTGCACATTTATGCCCACTTCATCTACGCCCTTGCCCTCCCAGCTGAATTGACCATGAGCAGACCGACAAATAATGCGAGGGCATCGTGACCCACCGGATTTTGATATTAACTGCTGCGAACGACTTCTCAACAAATTCGCGCACGTAGTGCGTTTCTCCTGTTGCGAGGACAAAGTCCTCGGGAGTAGGTTGTTGGAGCATGCGCCACATACCCTCTGGAAAGGCCAGGTCAGTCGGCACCATTGCCAACACAGTCAGACATTGACTCACCCACATAATCGCGGGCTATGAAATGTCGTTAGATAGATGGAAGGCGATATGCGCTGGACTGACCATGGCCCCAATCACGCTGCGCATCCACATTTCCTAGGTACAAACATGACTGCTTCCCAAGGCTGATTTCTGCTGCGGCGCGCGAGATTTTGCGCGTAACGAACGTTCTGCCACGCCTTGGACTCTCGTGGTTGAATAGGATACCGTTGCATGCGTACATGCCATACGCCTCTCTATAGTTGACAGTGATCCAGAAAGCGTAGAGCTTCGCAACACCATAAGGCGAACGTGGGTAGAACGGTGTTGTCTCGGACTGCGGTGTCTCCACGACCTTTCCATACAGTTCTGATGTGGAGGCTTGATAGAAACGAATATGTCGTTCCAACCCACATGTGCGTATAGCATCGAGGAGGCGCAGCGTGCCCAAGCCGTCGACGTCGCCTGTGTATTCTGCCATTTCGAAAGACACTTTGACGTGCGACTGGGCACCGAGGTTGTATACCTCTGTGGGTTTAACGAGGGAGATGATGTATACCAGATTTGTACTGTCGGAGAGGTCGCCGTAGTGCAAATGGATATTGTTCGGACCTGTAGGTTCGGAGTTGATGTGAGACACGTAAGGAAATAATGAGGAAGATGCTTACGTTCGTGCTGGTCAGCATAGAGGTGATGCAGTCTCCCGGTGTTGAAGCTAGAGGAGCGGCGAATGATCCCGTGCACTTGATATCCTTTGTCCAACAGCAGCTCTGTCCTGTAGGTCCGGCCGTGAAGTATCAACGCGATGAGATGGTATTCTCTTACAGATACGATCCATCCTGGCCAGTAATACCTGCAAATGCATCGTTAGCGATGCTCACGCGACGAGAAGGAAGCGTGTTGCATACCAGAGATTAGGGCGACCTTGCGTTGTCTGTACTCCTCGGGCGAACCATAGTCCTGCGCAAATGGTGCGGGAGGAACGTCGTGTATCTGAGCCATGAAATGAGAAGCAACGGATGGAGCAGAGATTAGTACGGCGGTCAAACTCAGAAAGACCCTGCCGCCGGAAGTTTGTCCACGGACCGGTCCCTGGACACACCCATGGACCCACTAACCCAATGACGCCCTCAAATTACCATAGCACCCACTTGGTCGCCCACAGCACCCACAAGGATTATGTGATGTGATATTTCCTAATATAGTATAACTAATAGTAGTAGAAAAACACAACGCTACCGGGCATATGCAGGTTGACGCCGCTGTTATACCTTGCCAGGACACGCAGTTGTTATCTGCCAGTGCTAGTGATCCGCTGTGCCGCGCCGAATCACAGCAAGACTGGACTGCGTTCGACACGTATGCGGCGTGCACGGCCCTGAGTACGATATTCCTTTCACTGTCAAGACCCCAACAAGTAGAAACTTCAATCAAAAGTTGGTTTTCAATATTCTCTCAGCTCCAGTAATACTGATAAATTATGGAAAACAGTGATATTTAACTGATGATGGCATAATGGCACAACACAGCGGCAAACTGTTACTGGATCAACAATGTTTCCATTATGCTGTGGATAAGTTCGAGCATGCCATAGGGCTTGAGAAACTGAAGTTGGTTTCTTCTCCAGGTCTTCTAATTCTGCTCTGATTCCCAATTCAAGGCTGCCGTCGATGAATGTTCTTCCGCTGGTCAACAAAGGGTTGGCGTTCTACCAGTGTAGCCGAGACTTTGTGTTGTGAGGCACTAGTAATAGATTCCGATTGCGAGGCAGCTGTGGCAACGTTCGCACAGCTCAGCCTCAGTGCAACAAGGTAAAATTGATGCTGCCATCGATATGTTCTCCCGACATGCCGATCTGGCTCGAACAGAGCATGAGCTGGTGAATGCATTAACATACAGACACGTGGGTGGCAACAGTTAGTCCTCTTGTATAAGCTGACCATTGTGGTGTACAGGCCTCACATGCGCATGCGTAACTATCCAACGTTGGCTGGCAGCTCGCGAGATCTATGATGTAGTCTTTCGACTCATAAGCACCATGCTACACCTGCATCGAAACCCGTATATAGTATACATATTACATACGGCAAAAATCCCAGCTCTCCTATATCATGCTCCCATCGGGTTGCGTGTTGCAAATGGTTTGATTCGTGAAAGTATTTAAAGTGGTCACAATACAAACACATCAACGTTCGTTGCGTCGTCATTCCAGTGTCGCTGATAAACATGTTACTAAGCACTGCAGTAACTCGGAGCACTTAATATAAGTACATTACGCACCAAATTTTCAGTGCCCAAGTTACTGATAATAAGTAACCGGGGAGCGGATTTTTGACGCTTCCTCTCGATAAGCTGCATACCGAAATCTAGTAGCTAGAATGTCCGCTTTCAGCATCCTAGAACACTGGTTTTCCGCTCCTAAGTTACTTATAAATAGTACTCTAGAACACAATAAAACAGTACTTTCTATTACTGAAAAAGCACTTAGAGATACATTGATTGAAAGCTAGTGTGAACAATGAAATGGACACATGCAGTTACAAACCATCATAGAAGAGACGAGAGCTGATAGCCGGTAGAGACAGGTGCGAGAGCGGAAGCGATATATTGGGAGAGTGAGAGCAGCCTAGGGAACATATTGCGAGAGCAAGAGCTTGAGTGTAAGAGCAAGATCGAGTTTGAGCACGAGCAGAGTGAGAGCAGGAGCAGTCTATTGTGGGAGTGAGGGCAGCCGAGGGGACATATTGTGAGAGCTGGTGCGGCTTGCGCAAGAACATGGGTCTATCTGTATTTTACGTAGTCAGTGTGGGGCAGATACAATGCAAAATGGCATACGCAGGTACCAAGTAATAGAAGAGGGGGGAGGGTTCGAGAGCATCATAGGTTGGCACCACGAGCTCTAGCAGACGGGATCGACTATGTCTCCATCAGCATAGCGCAACGGCATCGAATACACTTACTTACCTTGCACTGGGACTTCCTGGCTCCATCAGCAGTGGCTGCAGATGTAGATGGTGCCGGCAGAACCACCTGTGCGATATCAGCATAGTTTGACATCCGGGAGCATAATAATAGGCATACCTTTACTTCTATGGTCTTCTTTGGGACTGAATTGACCGTTTTATAGCGTTTGGACTATATATAAATGTATCAAAATATGTAATCGAAGGAATGACAGACTTACCGGGCCAACACCATCCTCAACACTGTCTTTGATGATTTTCCTCTTGGCTTTCTTGATAGAGTTTGTTGCACTCTTCTTTGAGACATTGATGGCAGAAGGGACAGGGAGAGGTGCTTGCTTCTGTTTACCTTTCGTTTTTTTAACCCCTAGGGTCTCGAGATTGAGATTGAGGTCGTGGTTGTCAGGTGATTTGTAGTTAGGCTTGGGGCGGACTGTTTTCTTGGATTTCGAAGGCTTGTCCTTATAGAATGGATCTCGTAAAAAGAAATATACGCCGCCTATCGATGAAATCACCTGGGAGGTATTGTGACCCGATTTCCCCTTGGTGGTGTTGTCCTTCGATGGAGCCTGTGAAGTAAGAATGCAACGTGGTTAGACCACAGTGAGATGAGTAGCAGTGAATACGTACTTTGACAGTAGGCTGGCGTTGCTTCGCCACCTTTGGAGTGCGTTTACCTATGCCATCTTGTGACGCAACCTCCACAATCGTATGAGCCTTCTTCTTCGTCTTGGATTTGGAACTGGATACAGGCATGGTAACACTGGTGGTCGAGGTGATTTCGGTGGCACATGCGTGTAAGGGTGTTGAGCGGGGATTGATCGCGCGATAACATCACAAATATGAGACTCACTTTGCATTTTCCTCGTGGCACGCTCCATTATGCCAAGTTATTGAGAATGGACACGACTAAAATTGATGAAAACGTGTTGAAGCCTCTTTTCTGTTAGTTGGGGTGGAGGTCGGGAGAAAGGAGTTAGAATTTCTATTGCGTCGGAGATTCAATCACTTGGAGAAATTTTGGACTACGCACATAGCATAATGCCAGACACCCGCCCATGTCTGTGCATTCCTACATGCACAAAACCTATCAGCAGTCGCCAACGTCAACGACACCGACACCTTCTAAAAAAAGCTAGAGCGCTTGACCCCTCAGAATCTGGATCAGACAGTGGAGCCAACAGGCACAGTCAACCAGACTTTGCAAACTACAAACCTGATGATGACACAGTTGATCAAGATCCAATCTCAGACCACACTGATACTGTTGCTCAAGTGACCTCAGACTCGGACTCGGACACGGGACAGTCTGAAGATGACCAACCATTCCCATGGGGCCACATCGAGGTTGAGGAGGAAGATGAAGATGAATCAGAGGGGGAGGAGGAAGAGGTAGAAGAATACGATGATGACATCACCGAAGACGATCTGGTTCATGTCCTTCAAGAACGATATGGTGACGAATGGCAGCCTGTCGATCTAAGGCCAGCCAACTGCATGCTGAGTTCCTCCCCGAGGCACCCCCGACTGACCCACGGCTGCGACTTTTCCAATTTCAAATTGATACCTTCACCCGCGAGCATCTCTCCACCATGGTCAATTCCATCGCCGTCCACGCACCATCCGATTCCAGCAAACAGTTCAACGGCCAATACTTTCCGGATTCATCGGCCCTATGGCGCATGATCACTCGGCTTGCACGATATACAACCTCTGTGGATGGATGTCTAACTGGGGCTATGACGGCCGAGTGAAGAGGGCGATCGCGTTTCAAAAAAAAAATTTCACATACTTGCATGTTTTTTAGTATCTGAAATTCAGTGCTCCAAAGCACTTATTTTTAGTGCTCATTTAATGATATTTTTGAGCACTGATTTGTCAGTGCTCAAAGGTACTGAATATTACCGTTTGGGTAAAAGGTACCGAAATCTAATGTCGGAGTTTTCTCCAGTGTAAGGCCCGCTATAGTAATGTTACAATCCGGCACCTTTCACCTCCCTCCAGGTCTGACGACGCAATGTCGCCGCTCATCCATGCCAGGCTCCACACGCCACTGCGCGATAGCGTCCGACACAAGATCATCGGATATCTTCCCATCCTCGTAGCTTGGCGGCTAGCAACACCCACAATGGTCCTACTGTATGACTAATATTAGGGTTAGGTGGTCCACGGACGGGTCCACGGACATTCTTCTTGCGGCCGGGTTGCTCTCGTCAAACTGCACAAAAATCAAATTTCTCGCGCGCGCCAGAGTATGCGCCCACATGGGTGGGTATGGATGGTTATGTACTATTAATCGGCATGACACAGCATTTCCTTTTAGAAATGCATCTCAAAAAAAGGAAATAGCATTTAGCGCAATAGGGAACTATAACCAAGCTGACTATGTCTGCCAACATTCTGTCTCAAATCAAAGGCCTTCGAAAAGTCAGATGGCTCAACCTCAACGGTCTAGTCACATGTGTTACCGCGGGACTCTCTAAACCGCCTTGCACATCAATCTCACTCCTCGGTCGAGGCGGCTACAACACGTTTACAAGCTTGAATTCTCCGACTCATCTTCCTATGCAGTGAGTGTTCCCCACGCCGACGAGGAAGATTTCGTCCCAGCCATCAAACACTCGGAGATCGCGACTATGTTCTTCGTTAGGAACTCAGGACTGTATCCTGAAATCCCTGTCCCACAGGTCTATTCATGGGGTCTGACGTTTACAAATAATGCTGGAGCACGTCGTTATGGAATACATCAATGGAATTCAGCTAGACCAACTGAAGGATGGTTTCCTATGGGGGCTGGACACTATGAGTCCGACGGAACAACTCTCCGTGGTCAAGGGCTTGGCAAAGTTACAGGCCTCTCTTAGCAAGCCCGTACCCTTTGATCAGATCGGGAGCCTTACCCGGAACAACGACGGCAGTTTCGTTGTTGGTGAACTCGTCACGACTGGGGCACTTGTAGGAGGGCCGTACAAAACTGTAACCCAACTATGGCGTACGCTCTTATAGCGCCAAGTCCTGCATGCGTTGGAGGAATGGCACAGTCTCGAGACAGAACAACTTTCACAGTTCGAGTTAGAACCTCGTGCCACGCCACAACAGTTTTCACAATTACTCCAACTCCTCTCCGCCCTCATTCCCTATTTCATCCCTCCTCCATCATATACTCCTTTGGTACTTCATCACCCAGACATTTCCCTTCGCAACATTCTCTTCGATCCTGAAGACCACTCCAAAATGGTTGGAGTTATAGACTGGGAAGGGGCACATATATTACCTCTCATGCTAACCGCCCAATTTCCTGGCGATCTAAATTCAGTACACTATGATCCTTGCACTCGTCCAGCCTATCCGGCTGAAAACTGGCGCGCTGTTCCGCATGATTGGACTTGCTTTGGAGACACTTCTAAGTGGCCAACAGTCTACAAATCCAAGAATGAGCCCGTAGACCTCAGGATCCGCGCCAGAGCAATGATCAAGCGCTATTATCTGCGCCAGTGCTTCAGCGCCAGCTATGCGGAACAAATGGCAGAGATGCACCAGGATCATAATTTGGCTCGGGCGACACTTTTCGCCGATGCGCCCTATTATCTCAAGTTCCACGAAGTCCTGACCGGTCGCTGGATGGGCTGGATTATACATGAATCATGGATCAAGGAGACGTATTGGCGATTGCGGGTCCTGGACCCGATGCCAGGCGTGGTCGTGATCGGACCTAACACATATCGTGGATCCGCCCAGGAATTGGCATGTGATCTGAACATCTGCGAGCCTGATGAGAGAACAGAGCGCGAAGAGAGTGACTGCAATTCTTAGGTATTTAAATATTTACCTCTCAAAAGCTATGCTCAGAGAATGTCTGCTTATTCTACAGACCATTTGTTATTTGTTTTGCGCAATCACACTTGTTTCAAACTCTAGAATCTGGGTTGCATTATGGTGCACACCACTAAGAGGCGACTACGCTCGGCTGCACGCAGTTTTGCGCCCAGTAATGCCGGTTTGCAAGTGAGCGCAGCACTTAGAAAATTTAATTGCGGTTTAAATCTCTGATTTTCACGCATCTAACCAACGAGGGACTTACCAGCCTGCGCTCCCTTCTCACTTTGCCTTCGTGATCCGTCCACGGTTGGCTAGGCACCAGCGTGCATGGGCAGCCCGCATCGGCAGCATTAGTAACGCGTGTCTCTCCTTCCCTTATTTGTCTCTCTATGTATAAGTAAGGGAAACTCCCTGTATTGATGTGTCAAGTGTTTCTTTCTCCCTGCTGTGATTATCTCGTCTACAAAACCTGGCAATCATCCCTCAATAACCAAAGACATAGAAAATGGCTGTCACGCACAATCCCCCGCTCCAGGAACTTCTGTCCACGCTCACATCTTCGAACCCAAACTCGCACAAAAATGCTCCAAAGAACTTGGTAGGTTCAGGAACGCGTCTACCGACAAAGGTTCAGCCATGGTCGAAATCGCTCGACTCATTGGACAATCAAAGAGTGCATCAGAGCTCAACGAGCGAATACCATCCGTGCCTATTTCAAAACCTTCGATTCAGACGAACGAAGCCTCACAATTCTCGACTCCAACTCTGGGCCCTCTATGCTCGAAAGCGTCAGGACGGAGAAAGGAGACTCGGACGGAGAAAGTTTAGACGCGAGTGAAGTCAGAGAAAACGTGCAAGAAGCTAGTAAAACCGAGAAAAGGAAACATGGACGGAGCAAAGAATGGAAGCGGAAAAGAAAGGACGACTCGAGTGAGAGCGAAGACGGGCAGAGCAAGCGTCTGGATACCTCGAAATTGCCATTGGAAATTGATGAACTCACGTCGCCTGCTCAGCTCGCACCTGGCACTCTCAGAGAGACGCAAGCCGGGCTACTCCGACTCTTTGCAGAAGATCGCCGTGCCGTCAAAACATCAATCGTCACAGCCGCGCGACATCCGGAACTCCCTGACAGTGAATAGGACAACATCATCCGCAGTCGGGCAGTGGACCTCAACAAGGTGCTCACCAATATGGTCCCCTCGGGAGAGAGGCCAAGCGTATCCTGGAGTCTAAGTCCTGCGACATCCGAGTCGAACACGTCGTAGGACTTAGACTCCAGGTGGAATCTAGCGTCCCTGTCCGCAAATTCCAAACTCTCGGGGACTGGACACTCACTTGGGGTAAGGCATCCGCTGCGATTACCTTTGTCTTTTCCCACAGAAGCAACGAGCTGCAGGCCTATGCTGACCACATTACTGAGTTGTTCGGAGTGATCAGCCTGCTGTATCACAACCGAATCATCCTCTACGATCAATCCGTCCGAGCAAGAGCTTCCTGTCAATGAGATGTTCTCCTCTCAGGCCTCAGTCGTTTCAATGACCTGCGTACCATGCACATCAACTCAATCGGCATGGGAGTTACCGTCACGAACCATGAGCCAGATTCCTTTGGCGCTAACTCGGTGAATCTCCTTCCGCTCAAGCTTCAGGAAGCAGCCCCTCCGGGTCCGAATGTCCCAGAAAATGAGATAAAAATTCTACAGCTACCGCTACCATTCGCGATCATCCCGACATGTTCAAAATTGTCACCCCAGTCAATGTCGATTATATTCAGCACCTACTTCGCTCTCACCCAAATCAAGCCCTCGTAAATTTGGTATGTAAAGGTTTCAGAGAAGAATTGTAGCCCAGAAAGGCCCGGCCGCTCGCACCTGGTTGGACACGTCTATGAACGCATCCATGGACCCACAAACCATAAATCATACAGTCACGTGACCTAGACGTCCACTGAACCACTGAACCACACGCACCCATGAACCACCAGAATGCGTCCATATTCGCCATATATAGACAAATGAGTATCCAGCAGCCAAACTAAAACCATTTTCATATGCCCCCTTCTCACCACGGGAATATACTGTTTCTGCCGCATGTCCATGTCCGTATCTACCAGCCGGATCAAAAAATCTCTCTTCCCCTCCCTCTTGACCCAACCGCTTGGCCAGGACTGAGAGCAGTGGGCCATCGACATGGACAGCTGGGGAACACTAGCCCAACGCAAAATGATATGGCAGCGAAGAGAGGTCGGATTAGAGGAGGAACGCAGAAGGATGATAAATCAAAGAAGGACAAAGGGACACCATACACCATATGTACCAGAAACACCTCCTGTCAGAGTGGGTACACAGCATCTACAACCTCAACTTCTCACTTATTGACATGCCAATCTTGCTAGGCTAAAATGACACCTGAGTCGCTAGCTGAGCGAATGGAAAAGATGCGGGTTCAAAATGATAAAGGAGCGGCGTGAGGTTAGTATCCTGTCATCAAGTGTGGAAGTTAATGGTACTTATCACACATGCACACAGCAACATGAAGGCCGATGAAGAGGCATTTAACACTTCCGTTGCCGCCGATCGCGCTAGACAGGCTGCTAACCGCAAGGTTCAGGTGCAAATCGATCAAAACGGGAACAGAATGCGAAGGGCAAAGGCAAACCCTCCATCGGCTCAAGCAAGGAAGGAGGCAGACAACATCCCCCAGGTATCACACAGATACTACTGTCAGGTGAGATATCTCTCATCACTTCAAGGACAGGTTAATCTGTTTTGTTGTGGCAGAGCCAATAAACCCTTATCTCATGACGATGACCCCGACGTGACTTCAAAAACCAAAGCCGATGATTTTTATTCACCTGATCCCCAAGATGTTGCAAAACAGGACTAAATGAAACTGTCAAGATGCCAGTGCGGCAAGGAATGTACATGGTCGTCGCGTCCCCAGACTCCGTTTACTTTCGACGACTGCAGTTACCTAACAATATATCTGTGAGTGTAGTCACCATTCGACTCACCGTCCAAGTAACCATCGCCATCAGCTCCGCTCCTGGTGGCATAATGGATAAATCCTTGCATACTTAATACCTTCTGTTCGTTTTACTTGCGCTAGCTGATGCTGCAATTGATAATCTGTTGCCATCAGTATAATCCATAATTCCAGAGAACCAACGGACTTGGTTTGTTTCAATGATAGGATAAAAAAAAAAAATCTCGCGAAGCATGATGGTGGTCCAAAAATTGAAGGCACGTGGGTCTCTGGACATTCGTCCTCTCCATCGTTCATTCGGCCTATTGTTGGCCAGGGGTTTCCCTTGCTCACCAGCTCTCCACTAAACTGCCATGATGCAACACGCCCACTCTCGACAGTTCCCCCTCTCCTAGTATTACGGAGCAGCTGTCGCCAAAACCCTGCTCGGTCGTACTACTCTGGCGAGTTTCCGCCATCCCTTGAGTACTGATGCCCACTTGACTTTGCGTAACGGAATCGTAAACCTAGTCCACTCGTCTGGAAACCTTTGCTCCTGGACTGAGAGCAGGAGATCAAAACTCGGCACCAGGAATACTATCATGAGGCAAGGGGCAAAGGATGCGCGAGGGAATGTGTTGTATGTGAGAATAATACTGGGATCTGAGTCGGTGCAATGTGTCGTAGAGGGAATGGTCACCGTGAGATCAAAGTTTCCCGAACGCGGGCTAAAGGCGGCTCGGCTCATTGTGGTGGGCGATGGGCTCAGGGCCGACGTGTATGCGACGCACAGCGAACGCGACGTTATGGAACGACGCGGTCGAGTTCCCGAGTCACGCATCTTACTAACAAATTAGGGTTGCATGGTCCATGGATGCCGTGCGAATGGCCGCCCAGCAGGGCTTGGCTTTTGAGGGCTCAGGCTCCTTAAAATTGAAGCCCGGCCCTGGACCAGGGCTCGGGCCAAAGCCCGGGCTTGTGGGTGGGAGGGAAATTTTCGATAAATGTAGATATATCACTACATGACTACCATTTCATCCAGAAATTTTTTTAGTTCTATCTCCAGGTCACTGTGAATCAGTATATCTGTGTGAACTAACGCACCTCACGCATTGCCTGGATGTGGTGGCGTAGTGTGGTGACATCATGAACAAAGGCTATCTTCTGCCGGTCTGTAAGGAACCGGCATAATTACCAGCGGAGATCCAATATGGCCGACCACTTACACATACCAAAAGGTAAGACATGGGCACCTAGGCCCGTGTCTCCTCATATATGTAGCCTACCGAAACGATACATGTATAATAGAGAGAACTGACCCCGAACATATACTTGGTTACGACTGGTCATCCCGTCTGCTAAGATATTTCGAAGTCCCCTCTAACCCATCTTACATTTTTTGACCCGTCTTCACAAATCCAACACCTTCCGAAACTCTCCGGCCTGATCAACCGGTGAGCATATCGCACAACTTCCCACAACTAACCGGACCCACTATGTTGACTCGAACCGGCCGAAAATACCAATGGGCAACGCGCCCGCAGGGCGCTGCCAGCATGGATGCGGTACGTACACTCGATACCACTCATGGTGAACGCCTGACGGCATTCCATGAGGCACTGAGTAGACGACAGGGGGACGGACGGGGTACAACGCACCCGCCGTCCCAGGCGTCGCTACAAGCGACCAGTCACGAGGGATCTATGCCCTCAGCAGACAGCCTCAACGAGGTTAGAGCGGAGGAGGTACCACTCCCCCCTCCATCTCAGACGTGCTCTCGACTGCTGAGCACGTCAACGCTCCCTCGGGCCTTCAAATGGCCGAGGTGGAAGCCGTGGATGCTCCTGGGAGCGCCAAGTGCAACCCAGTAGGAGCCGCACCCAGCAGTAACGCTGGCGTTGCCCCTCCCAACGATGGGGAGTATACCCCCATTAGGTGGGAGGACTTCGATGGCTCTGAGCACCCGTATGGTCACCTGCTGACTGGTTGGGGAGGAACCGAGCCTAATAACAACTTGAGACAGCCAACACGTACTAGTCGTGAAATACACGAACCAGATGCAGATACGCATAGCTCTTACATGGAATTCATGGCGAACATACTGCATGGCCTAGACTACGATGTACAGAATGAGTTATACGCTCGAGCGGAGAGGTACAAGCACCTTAAACACACAACGGACATAGACTCCTACACTACACGTAGTGCAATCTCTCCCTATGTGCCTGCTCGGCCGTCCTACGCTGTGAGCACGCCGCCCATAGCAGAATCCTCCCATACGAAAGATGCATGTCAGAGAGGGAGTAGCGTTACCCCCTCTGTGACAGTCGATGAACACACCGACGAGCACGAATCTGTAGAGAAGTCTCAGATCTCACTGCAGTCAATCAAAAGTCTCACCTTGAGCGACACCAGCTCGACAGACGAAGCCACCGTGAACGCTGAAGTACCGTATAAGTGCACTAGATCGTCCGAATTGCCGGACATCATAAGGCTGTGAGGCATAATGCCAGGAGGGAACATTATGAGGCCCAGCATCCCGCATGAGATGCATAAGGCGGTGGATCAGGCCCCTCCCATGAGCTACTTTGCAAGGAACATCGCGCCGGCTGGACAGCCTGACCCAGACGGATCTGATTCATCTGACTCAAGGTCGTCCAGTAGCAGCACAAGAACGCCCCACGCTGCTAACCGTCCTGAAAAGAAAGATGACAACTGTGAGCAGCGGAGGTCCAAGAAGGACACGGCGACCAGAGTCAAGATTGACACACCCACCGCTTACGACGGCACACCAGACTTTGATGCCTTCGAGTGTTGGTCATACACTGTAAATGCTTGGTTTGAGATTACTGGATTCCCTAAGAAGCATCATGTCAAACAGATGCTTGCCTTCATGTCAGGAAAGGCACAACAATATTTCATGACGTTCATCGCACCTGATATTAAGCACTGGACTGTCGAATCCGTGCGACACAGTCTATTCAATCACTGCTTTCCTCCCGCTTTCAGAAGGCAGATGAGAACACGTTTCAATGAACTCATTCAAGGGAAACGCACCATAAAGGAATACCTTCACCTCCTGCGATCAATGGCGGCACGACTGCCTGACATCACCGAGTTCCAGCTGATACAGCGGTTCTGGGACGGCATACAGTCTTATTTACGACTGAAATGGACTGAGAACGGGTTTACCCCTGAGTTCTCCACTCTAGATGACCTAGAACTGTCAGCAGAGCGATATGAGAACGCAGAAAGCTTATGACAGTATGAACTACGTTGGGCCGGCAAGGATGTGCAAGCGTCCACAACGACGCATGCAGATCGAATGACAGTGACAGGAAGAAACACGCTCGATTCAGAGGCTGAATAGAACTGCGAATAAGCAGCCACTCACCATACGGAGCAACCGCTGGCATGGCCCTAAGCAGTCGGCAACCACTGACAGTATGCGTCCCACTTCTGCAGTGACACAGCCAAATCTGCATACTCCTCACGCTACCATACAACGGGCTCAGATGACGCCAGAAAAACGCGACGAACTACGTGCAAATAATCAATGTTTCATCTGTGAACAAAAAGGAGACTTATCTCGAGATTGTCCTCGCTGCTCTACAGTAAGGCCTCCTGGCATCCAGGCAGCAGTCGTGAACTTTGCTAAGCTGCAGGAAGCGTCAGATACAGCTGATAGCCAAATGGCACTGCAGCTGAACTGCATGGAGCTGGACTCACCGATGGACAGTACAGCGGCTACCGGTACCGCTGATAGTAGCGGTTTTCCACCAGAAGTCACCCCTGAGAACGCAGGTGATGAGTCAGATAATGATTTTGAAGAAGAATTCTTACAATCGGTCCGCACGAATGATTTCGCGCAATGCTTCTACAACGACCTTTGCTTGGGTATTTCTAACGCCATGCCGCATGATGGCATAGAAAACCCTGATGAACAAGACTGGCCAAAGAGATATAACGCAATCCCACTAACCAATGACGTCGATGAGAAATCAGTACTCATCATCGATAGATTCTTGAGACGGACGTACTATGTTCAAATCGGCCACATATTCAAACCTGAATTCTACTATGTACAGTGGATGCACCATCATAATCACACCACTCAACCAGACATGTTCCCCGATTCATTAGACGCGCTCTGGTTGGAACGAGCTGACGACCGTCGCAATGAACCAGAAGAGGTGGCCAGGAAAGCCTGGATGGATCTCACCAACCCTGGCGAAGACCTAGCCGATGCGTCAGAAGAAAACGCATGGGCAGAATGATGCGAGTCCCCAGGATACGACTCACCATTGTCCCCTGACCATATATCCTGCGACGCGATAGGCACGTCTGTAACAAAAAAGAAGTGGGCTCATCAGAAGCCAGAAACTGAAGTCTACCCGGATAATATGCGCACCTTAGAGCGCAACACGTTGAAACCTAAAGATTTTCAGCGGCTAGTGCCAAAATCAATCATAGTAGAATGCAACTTATCTGGAAAAGCAGTCCGGGCCCTACTCGACAGTGGATCCTTGTCCGGCTTCATCTCCACAACTGTCGTAGATCAACTCAGGCTGCCGGTGCAACACCTGGCAAAGCCGATCCCGTGCCAAATGGCTGTGTCAGGATCTAAAACCATGATCACGAGCTGCGTAGAAACTGAATTCACGTACCAGAGTATTCACAAACGTCATCGTTTCGATGTCATCAACCTAGAAAATCACGATGTCATTCTTGGTACCCCTTTCTTGTGGCAACACAAGATCCTCCTCGGATTTAATCCCTCCAAGGTAGTGATAGGTAGTGATGCGGCGGCTCCCATAAATGGTGCAGATGTCGCTAAAATCTCTTCGATGGCCGCGGACTTCGTAGAAGATGAGCTAGAAAAGCTGCACGAGCAGCTGAGGCAAGAAGCGGCTGATCTCTGCACCCCTGCAGAAGACACACCGCTCCCGCCGCTACGAGCAATCAATCATAAGATTCATATAATAGATGAATCTAAAAATTACTCTTACTGGCCATCCAAATGCCCTGAGGCCATGAAAGATCAATGCCGTGCAAAAAGAGACAAATATCTCAAGACCGGACGTTGGCAATACCGCGTTGGCCACAACGCTATACCTATGATGATGGTTAGCAAAAAGCCCGCTGCCGATGGCACTCCATGCCTACGCACCGTCTTCGATGAGCGTGAACACAATTTGAACACAAAGAAAATGACAAGTCCTATCCCAGATCAGCAAAATATACTGATGAACGTAAGCCGACGACGTTACCGTTCACTCATCGACTGCAGGGATGCGTTCGAATCTGTGCGTGTTGAACCCGATGATGTGTGGAAAACTCTGTTCAACACACCGGATGGAACAATGGTCAGCCTGGTGATGCAGCAGGGAGATTGCAACGCACCTACGACCTTCCAAATGCTGACGACTCACATTTTCGCGCCATACATTGGTGTATGCTTCAATGTCTACCTGGACGACATTGCGGTGTACTCAGACACAATTGAGGAACACATGGAACACTGCCACCTTGCAATGTGCCTACTGCACGAAGCTAAAATCTATTTAGCTGGCATGCACAAACTTCAGTTTTTTGCTAGACAATTGGACATACTAGGGCATGTCATAGACGACAAGGGTATCATCATGGACCCCCACAAAGTAGACCAAATTGCAAACTGGAAGACACCCACGAATAAAGCGCTTCTAGCTCAATTCGTGGGCATCGCCAGTTATCTCTCAGATAACTGCCCTGGGCTACGGCTCAGCAGCTCTGTGCTGAGCACGCTCACCGGCGCAACTAGGGTTTGGAGGTGGGGCCCTACAGAACAATGAGCATTTGAGGAAATCAAATCCTCCATACAGAAGTACCAGGACTTACATCGATTACCGATCGACTACAAGGCCGATCCCGTTGAGAACCCAGTGAGTCTGACTATAGACGCAAGTCAGACTGGGGGAGGAGGAATAGTGACACAAGGCAAACCTCCGAACGTCAACATCATTGCGTTCTGGTCAGGAAAATTCAATTCAGCACAGCAAAACTACCCTGTGCATGAAAGGGAATTACTTGCCATGGTTGAATCCCTCAAGCGCTACAGATACCTATTGCTAGGCATCCGCTTCGATATCTACACAGATCACAAGCCGATTGAATTCTGTCAAGATTGGATTTTGGGTGTTAATATCGCATGTTAGTGGCGAATGCCTGAATAGCGTGTGCGATCTAGTGAATCGCCCAGCAAACAGTACCGAAGAGGTAAGGGTTAAAAGGTAAGAGGGTTACTCGAAAGGAATTCGCCCTGATCTACAGTCATAGCGAAATAGCCCATGGCACTTGACAATGTGACGTGCAAGATGTCACGGAAGGGTTGTCTAAGTAGCGACAATCCCTTCGCCGGCGAAGGTGCTCCTTCAGAGCCCTTTTCCGACAGCACAGAAAATAGCTCGAAGGCTAAGGTAATGAAGATGAAGTATGAGAACTCACCAGTGAGGCCTAAGTCCTCTTCTGGTCGAAGATAGAAATCTACAGGAGAAGGCTCAAGATGATAGTCACAGCGAGGTCAAGTTTGCACAAGATGGACGTATGATAATTAAACTGGAGAATATACATGCGAATGTAAACTACTTATACTGAATGCTCATATGGTGCTAGCGAATAGGAAAGAGGCCGTCAGGAGTCAGGGTTGGATAGGGGTGCGCGGTCAGGATACATAATAGATGGAATAGACATACAATAGAATGGAAGAGGGGTGCGAACATGAAACAACAGAGAGGAAAGAGGGCGAAGGCCCCTATATACGAAAACACGCCTTGGGACCTGCATATACACCACCCTGCACGGACTCTTCGTCTGCTGGGTTGATCCCACAGGACCTACGGGTAGGACACCCTGCGAATGCATTCTAGCCATAGGAACACCCAAAAGGGGGTTGGGTTGAGAAGATGATGGGACCAGTGATGAACCATCAATCTGGGTAAAGGATGTCAATCGTGTTTTGATGGTGTGCCTGCTGGCGAGTGATGCGAGTAGCGAATGGTCATATGGCGAATGTGGCGAATAGCAAATGGAGCGAGGAGTGAATGGAGCAAAGACGAGTGAACATGGAAGAGTGGTGAAGGGGAACACAGGATAGCTGGGTACAAGAAATAAATGAGTCATGACAGCCTGCACCTCCTTGCGATTCATGATAGGACCAGTGATGAACCATCAATCCGGGTAGAGGATGCTGGTCGTGTTTGATGGCATGGCTACTGGCGAATGATGCGGGTAGTGAATGGTCATTTGGCAAATGTGGCGAATAGTGAATGGAGCAAAGAGTGAATGGAGCGAAGCCGAGCGAACATGGAAGAGTGGTGAAAGGGAAAACAGGGATAGCTTGGTACAAGAAATGAATGGGTTATGACAACTGTGTAGTGAAAACTTCAGCAAAGCTAATTCGTCCTGCCCTGCAGTGGTACGAGTCCCATTGAGTCCAACCTGCACGGAGGCTGCAACTGACACTATCCGAATGCATCCTGAGCATGTGGGTCTGTCATGGAGTGGGATTTTAACAGATGATGGGTTCTATGATGGATGATGGCCCCAACACCTGGCATCCTGGCAGGAATGATGCGAATAGCGAATGCGAAAGCAGTATGGCGGTGAATATTTTGGCAAGATATTCGCTGGTTCGGGAAGTCGTTCGCTGGTTCAGAAGGTCATTCGCTGTGTGCTGGGGGATGATTCGCAGAATAAACGAATCGTGACAAATTCCTCATGAAGCAGAAAAACCTGTCAGCGTGCCAACAACGCTGGATAGATCTGCTAAGTGACTTTACCTTTGAGATCAAATATATCCCAGGCCCGACCAACATATTCGCAGACACGTTGTCACGCATCTACAGCAACGAGAGCTTGGGAATTGTCAGGGCCGACTCAGAATATATCCATGAGAACGACGCACCTGACATCCCTACATCGCTGCAAAGCCTCTCTTGTCCTCTCCTCACGGGAGCTGAGGCGAAGGGCGAGGTAGATCTGCAAATAGCAGCGTTGATTAGAGCAGAGCATGCCAAGAACAGCCCGCCGGTCTCTAACCAAGCTCCAGAGGAGCAGCCGGTAAGGGCAAGCATGCGCATAATAACTGCGCGCGCCACTCGCCCGGATGACCACTCTGCCAGAGGGGTCGCCGTCCTGCCTATCAGCGAAGAGGCCCGCGCGGCACTGCTGAAAGTACGACAACACAATAAGAAAAAATCAAAGAAAATGAAAAAGAAGTCACCTCAGCAAGCGTCCCGCGACAAGGGCCCTGAGCCGCCCCACGCAGTAATAACAGAGCGAGCCGCTCACACCATGGTAGACGACCAAGACACGATGAGTCCTCTAAGAGAGGAGTCTGACGAACCCCTACCAGACTTGTTACCGATAGCAGGATACGATGAACAATATGCACCGCTTCCCTTTTCCGAGGTTGTATCGATGATGCACCCATACCTGAAGTTCCTGGACTGTCTTAGGAACCTATATAGTGAGGATAAATTCTTCAGTAAGATGCAGAAGGAGCCCGACACGTACAACAACTTCAGTGTACGCGACGGCCTGTATTACCTGACTGAGCACGGTCTGGAGCTCCTATGCATACCCGACGGCCTGACCAATGGAGAATCCATCAGGGAGGTCCTGATCTCCCATGCACACTCGATGTTAGCGCATCTGGGAGGGCAAAAAACATTTCATTACCTCAGAAGCAACGCGTGGTGGCCGGGCATGCACCAGGATGTCACAGACTACTGCGCCGCCTGCCACACGTGCGCAACGGGGAAATCGCGCAACCAGAAGCCGCTGGGGAAGCTTAAGTCGCTCCCTGTCCCATTCCGCAGATGGCAGCAGGTCGGCGTCGATTTTGTTGGACCTTTGCCTGGATCGCGCAACCGACTAGGCGAGTTTGACATGATCTGCGTTGTAATAGATCATCTTTCATCAATGGTACACTTGTTACCATTGAAAAGCACTTACCGAGCACGAGATATCGCCGAGATGATCTTTGACAGCATTTACAAGCTGCATGGAATACCTGAAATCATCGTCAGCGACAGAGACTCGCTGTTCACGAGTGGTTTTTGGGAACACCTACACCGCCTCACTAACAGCGAGCTCCGCATGTCTACTGCGTACCATCCACAGACAGACGGCGCCACCGAGCAAGCAAATCGCACGGTAACACAAATTCTCTGTCTTGCCGTATCACCCAATCAAAAGGACTGGGTGCAAAAGCTGCCTATGATAGAATACGCGTTTAACAGCGCACGATCCAACATCACTGGGTACTCACCTTTCTTCCTGAACTACGGAAGTGTCCCTGCACCCATGCTGTGGAACACGGCACAAGACGTGATACCTGGCGTACACACCTTCATTACGCGCCTCCGGGATGCTCTGATATCAGCACATGATGCAATACTAGTACAGCGAGTGAAACAGACTTACTACGCGAACAATCGCCACAGCAAGGCCCCATTCGCTGTCAGCAACCTAGTATATTTATCAATAGAAAACCTATCCCTACCTAAGGGGCGCGCACGCAAACTTGTCCCAAAGTATGTCGGACCATACCGCATCACGAAGGAAGTAACGTCTAAAACAACATATCAGCTGGCTCTACCATCTGGCTTACTCAGCCGTGGAATACACCCTGTATTCCACGTGAGCCTACTGCGGGTTCACTTGGCAAATGACGACCGACATTTTCCCGGCTGATCGATCGATCAAATAACTAGCTTAGACAATGCACCAGCTGAATTCCTTGTAAAGGCAATCCTGTCTCACTTTGGACGGGGTCGTACAGCTTGGTTTGAGATTGAATGGCAATCTGGGGACCGGACTTGGTTACACCATGGTGCGGTGAAACATCTGTCGGCACTGGACACATACCTGGAAAACAACGGTATTGATCTGATTGATCATATGATGAGTGGTTCAGATAACCCACCCTCGGATGTCCGAATACAGGCCGATGTCCCTGAAACATTCGTTGCCTCTCCGACTGATTCAGTGGACCTACAAGCAAATATAATAGATACGCACGGGGAATTACATATAAACTCAGCAAGGATGAGTTCAACCCCCCCAACACGCACCCCCTCCAGACAGATGCATTCTGCTGAAGAGGCCTTCACGTTGGGAGTCTATTATCAATACCTCTATAAACTTACCGAGAACGCAAACTACGGTGCCCCACACCCTGGTGATGCTCCCGATGGGTTTGAGGAATGGGCAACGAATCATAAAAAACCCTGGAATGCTGAGGAAGCTAGAGTTCGCGTTCAGCGTCCTCCTGCCGAGATCTTGGACACTCACTGCAACGTGCAGCTCCCAACTACTCACTTATCCCATCCTTACGCCGGCGTGCATGGGCCCTACCCAGCTGGGAATCCTTACCCAGGGTATCCAGCATATGCGCCGATTCCCACGCCTACCACCGGCTTGATGTCAATGGACGATAACATGGCGCTGATGCAGAAAATCCGCGACTTTGATCGCGGAAATGGCCACGGCGGCGCAAAGACCTATAGAGGAGGTCGAGGAGGTCGAGGAGGATGGCGCAGCAGAAATAAGGGGTGGTACAAACCACACGTTTATAAAAACTATGCGCCCCCCTCCCACCGGAAATCCGCCCGCGAGTACAACGAGAGCAGTTCGTCGTCCCGCGTCTCAACTCGCCTTTCCGACCTAGCGAGAGTCATCGAATCACAGCGTGGGGCCTTGGAAGCCTTGCAGAACGAAATGACGGAGCGTCTCGAGGACACCACTAGCGAACCTGGAAAAGGCAAAGGCAAGGGTATGCCTCATCAGCCTCACATCAGTACCTATTCAGCACTTACCAATGTCATATCCAAAATTTGCAGCCGTGTTGCCAATGGCACCCGGGATCAAAACAGACTCCAATATGGACATAACGGCGGACACGTCTGAGACATTCCCAGACAGCTTGACGAATAACCTGACTGAGCTGCCTTTTGAGATCGAGAATTACTAGACACAACGTAAACTGCACCAATGTGCCACGTACCTTTTTCTTTTTCCAAACTTTTTTTTGTCGACCAACATAAGTATGTCAGACACAAGAATGTACTTTACCAGCTTTTTCGAAGCTACTGGGCTTCAAAAGTACCTTTTTCCCTTCAGTGTTTTTGTCCAACTGCGTCGAACAGGGAGGGCAAGTGTAAGGAACCAGCATAATTACCAGCTGAGATCCAATATGGCCGACCACTTACGCATACCAAAAGGTAAGACACGGGCACCTAGGCCCGTGTCTCCTCATATAAGTAGCCTACCGAAATGATACATGTATAATAGAGAGAACTGACCCCGAACATATACTTGGTTACGACTGGTCATCCCGTCTGCTAAGATATTTCGAAGTCCCCTCTAACCCATCTTACACGGTCATGCTTGCTAGTTCTAAAGTCAGCCATCATGGCGTCTCTGGTTAGGACTATTCAGATGCACCGGCACAGATTGCAATCCATCACCTTTTTGCCCATTTGCTCATGCAGATCGTCAAAAAAGAAATGTATGTCTACAGTACGATCTTTATTCCTCTTGGCACCTGCCTCGGGTAGCTCCTCGATTCCATTGAGAGCTTTAGCCAGCCTTCTGGGTGTGCGTCATCCATGAATAAGCATGGCCGGCGGTAAGTCAGGTACATCTGTATCTTATCAGTACCCATATTGGTCAATGAGCTGAATATGCACTCAATCGCAACTTCTTTTTCTTTGCCTTTACCACTGGTCCCCGGATTTTTTGGCAAGTTCTTTTGTTTCTTCTTCTTTGGTGGTTCCTCCTCAATGCCTCCTGACCTTTTGTTAGCATGTTTCGGCTGCCCTGGCACCTTCGCTACGTTGCTGGGATTGAGAAGCGCCGCACTTGGCTTAACCACTCATGCAGGGACGACTTCATCAACCTCATCATCAGTGCTATCTATGACCATGGGACGTTCTAGACGACTGGGTGTGGTGGAGGATTGTGCAGGAAAGCAAAAAATTTAATGTAAGTACATATACTTGGATAGATGAAGTACTATTTGGATGGCGATAGTCGGTGCCGGCAACGACCGAGCTTCGCACCCAAAAAAGCCTCGGGCTTAAGGCGGGCTTGCTAAATCTCAAGCCCGGCCCTGGCAGCAGGCTTGCCGAGGGCTGGGCCCGGCTCAGCTCGGGCTTTCACGGCTCATCACTCACTCGCATGCGACAGCTGAGTGTACACCATATACTTATTAGTAACCACCAAATTTATATAAGTAGCCACTGAGATTGAACCGACTTGGTACCAGCCATGGCAGCTGTCAACCCTCACGTTCTCTTCAACAGCTATCCTCAGGGCTATCCCGTCCCGGGAGAGACCACCATATCCGACACAACTCAGAAGATTGATCTCGACACAACATCGCTCAATGGCGGCATGCTTATCAAGGTTCTTGCCCTCAGCGTCGATCCTTACCGGCGTGGTCGCATGCGTCCTCCCACTGTGCGGAGCAACAGAGTATGTCCTTCTGTGGTCAAGCTTGTCTAACTAGTGATATCCACCGCCATAGGCGCCATTCACCATAGGTTCACCGTAAGCATCCGAGGTCATTTCTCTGGACATTGTCCGTTTATTTCTTCTTCTAGTCTAGAGAGCTCTGGCGTTGGTCTCGTTCTGCGCTCTGAGAACTCTGAAATTAAACAAGGCGATCATGTTTACGGGATGCTAGGTATGCTGACATTCCAGTCTGTTCTCTTCATATAGCTGATTTTATTCTTGACTACAGAGTATCAAGCCTATATAGTTAGGACGAACATCTCGGGCCTCATCGTCTTGGAAAACAAGGAAGGCTTACCCTGGTCCACTTACCTTGGCATGGCTGGAAGGCCCGGTAAATTATAATTAATACTGGGCTTTCCCTTATTTAATAGTCACGCTCCAGGTCAGACTGCATATATTGGGTGGAAGTTGTTTTCGAAGGCAAAAAAGGTGGCGTGGATAAATATAGCAGGCCACAGATCAACCTTAATGACAACTTTCAAGGGGGAAACGGTATTTGTATCTACCGCGGGAGGGCCGGTTGGATCGTACGTCCTATATGTTCATGCCTGACGCGTCCCACTGAAGTTTCCAATAGTGCAGTCGTACAAATCGCCAAATCTCAAGGTCTAAAGGTCATCGCCTCCGCAGGGTCAGATGAGAAGGTTGCTTTTGCGAAAGAACTTGGGGCAGACGTAGCCTTCAACTATAAGACAAAAAATACCAAGACTGCCCTAGAAGAAATTGGTCATGGTATCGACATATACTGGGACAATGTGGGTTCTTCTTGTTTGTCTTCAGCATTCTAAATCACTGACAACCCGGAGAAGGTCGGGGGTGATTACAGGCATATCTTTCACGCGAGTGATCATGCCTTGCTGATGACTGGTTCTACCTAGGTGAAACGCTGGATATAGCCCTCAATGCCCTCAATGACTTTGGTAGGGTCATCAATTGTGGTGGTATTTCGGGATATAATGCCGCCGAACAGTACGGCATCAAGGTAAGTCTAATCTCTATGTCCGCACAGACCGCTCATTTGCAATGTAGAACATGATGCAAATTATCTCCAAGCATCTTTCTCTCAACGGATTCATCGTTTCTGACCACCCGGATTTGATCCAAGAGTTCTACAAAGTGTTTCCCCAGAAGGTTGCGAGTGGGGAAATCAAACATCGGGAACATGTGTATTCTGGGTTAGAACAAGCTGGACAGGTAATTCTAGATGTTCAGAAAGGGGATAACAAGGCGAAGGCGGTCATTGTGGTTTCAAATGCTTAGGTCAAAGTTGAGTCGAGACGTATGATTAGACAATATTAGTTTGGAATAGATATTAGTTGCGGACTACGCCGAACTGCTAATCCTATCCTACAGGCGCGTGAGAAAATATTATCAATGTCGCGTCCACTCCAGCCCACACCCACGTGTCCATTCCAGCCACCACCGCGTCGCATGTGAGTATGCAGCCAATCCCGCCCGCTGTCTTTTATAACACCCCTAGCACTCCGATCACGTCACAAGCAGGTGGGATTGAGGAAAGGCTCGGTCCCACCCTTTTCTCCAACTCTACTAACGCGCCCCATTCACCGGCTGTCACCCTCTCCCTCGTTACCTCTGTCGCTGCACCCCCTAGCACACCTGACGAGTCATTGAACACCGGTTTGGACGCATTGTCTAAGGGTCTTGGGTCACAACCCATATCTTCACGCAAGGCGCGTGAAGCATTTTCTTTGTGTGACCTCGACCAACTCCTCCGCGCTGTGATCGAGGTCAACCCGTACATGGCACCATGTGCGAAGCTTGGTGAACACTGGAAAGAAGTGGCCAGATGCATGCAAGAGCTGGGTGTTGCCTGAACCGTGAGTCAGACACACTCAAGAACAAGGTGGCATCATTGCTTGCTTGGGTGGAGGTGCATCCTAGCATTTTTATTTTATCTATCTTTGCGCACTGACTAGAAGAGAGTAGGGGGGGAAAAAGAAGACTCCTGGGTCTGCTCTTGGTAAAGAGTGGGAGCGCGACCCAGCCCTGTTTGCATCACTCTCAGAGAAGCTGGATGCCGTGCAGCATCTCAAGCTGGAGGTGAAAGGGATCAAGGAGGGTCAGAAGGAGCATGAAAAACAGGTAAGTGAAGGGCATTGTTCATGATATATATTGTCTATTAACTATCTATTCAACAGGCCCAGAATGCGGCGAAGGATGCGGGTGAGTCTATGCGAGACTGTAAATAACCTATGTATGTATACTAGTTATTACATAATCCCAGCGGGCCTCTTAGGGACCCACTGTATATTTTATGCATGGGAACTGGCCAGCGGTTCCCATCGCATCTTACTCTTACCTGTCACTACATAGCATTCAGAATACCACTCACTGGTCAAGTTCTGTTGTGCCCTTGTGATACAAGGTCCTAAGATCGACATCTTTACACCTTTTTGAACTATCCTGTGGTTGATCGCCACACGACCAACCGGTTGTGGATTCGAAGCAATCTTGAAAAAGATCGCTGTGTCGACAACTAAACATCGTTGAGACCCTCCAGTAGACCCTCTACTGTCAGCTGCGAGCGTGATGATTCCACGCAGTAGAAGATGGACCCGAGCCACGAGCTCGTGGTCCACGCCACAGGTGACATGACAGCTGACGCTACCCTGGACCAAGAATCCAGGACACCAGAAGATGGAGAGATCATAGATCTCACCGCCCTTGTCCCCCCAATAGAGGACGAGGAAAACCCCGACCATGTCTCACCGAGCATGGTTGAGGATGAGACGTCGCCGGGCGACAAGCCGGCGCCGCCCCCAATCCCCTCTGCCCAGAGACAAAGGAAAAGGCAGAGAGGTCTCGCTGTCGTCATATGGCAGAGCATTGATATCGAGATGGGCACAAAGCCGAGACTCGAACTGCCGCTCACGAAGTCGAGCGATGACTATTGTCCCCGAAGGAGGATGAAGACAAAAAAGACGAGCCCCCAATGATGGTCAGGGCTCGGAATACTCGAGCTCAAGTCACAAGAGCTCGAGGACTCACACCACTGACAACGAGACGGTGGAGGCAATGAACAAACAGGTGCAGGATGCACTGCACCGGAACGCCCTCACGGGCCACAAGCACGATCACATCGCATCACAGCTTGATAACATTGCCGCTGCCCTCATGGAGGTTGGCAAAGAGCTCCACCAAACTGAGGAGATCAGGCTACGGGATGCTGCCATGCTGGAGGACATCCAGACGGCCCTCTGCTCACGTGGGGAACGTAGAAGGTCACGTCAAAGCTCGCAACAGTCCGCAGCTAGTGAACACGGCCACAACGTGGAAGACCCGTGGCTAAAGGAACTGGACAGGCAGCAAATGCCGCCGCCAGCCGCCCCGGTCGAACAGGACATGCGGTTCAGAAATGAACCCCAAGAAGAACTGGCTGCCCCCACGGACAGCCGTAAGACGATCCAACAGATTGTCAGAGAGCAGATCACCTCAGAGCCTGACTCTGAAGCAACCATGGAGAGCATGGAGCTTGAAGCTGCGCACTGGCAGCGAAAAGAGGCCACAGCCACACGCTGCCATATGTGGGCCCTCGAGCTGCTGGCAAAGAATGCTGAGGAAGCACTGGCCCAAAGCCACGCCACTCAGCAGCCCGATGAGCAGCTCACATGAGCTGTGCAGGATGCACAACAAGCACGCGCAGCCTACAACAGCAGGCTGCAGATCTGCAATGCGGGAATGATGGGGGACACCAGGCACAAAATGCCCCTGGACCCGAGAGCACAAAATGCTGCCGATCCCGAGCCCGACCCAGGCCCGGGGCCCATCAGGGCATACAACAGCCTGCCCCGCATGGCATCACAGCCGCGCGAACGATCCATGGCCCCAACAGAGGGCCAGGGCATACCGGATCAGGCTGATGTTGTACCGCTGGAGCCATACGATGGGATCACGTGGATGATCTGCGTGGTGTTAGCAGATGCCGCTGACACAGACCCGGAGAAGTCTGTACTCGCAAAAGCTGGTATAAAGCTGGCTCACCCCAAGCCATACACCGGGGGATCTGACCTCGAAGAGTTTGAAATCTTCGTCGCAGCCATCTTACGATGGCTGAAAATGAACTGCCTCCTGGGACCAACCAGCATAGACATGCATAGACATGCAGGTCGGCTACCTGGGTGTTTTGGAACCCGTTGAACTAAACGTAAAACTGTGGTGTTAAACACAATTCTAAAGTTCAATCAGAGATTTGACTAAGCACACACACACTATTTTAACGGAGAACCCAATTAAGAAATTATACTCCGGTGAACAATCAGAATCAGTATTGGTACAGGAAGTGTAGCAATAGAGATTTAACTGAACACATGTAGTTCTTAGATTGTGCAATACTTTGTGAGGTCAAAGAATGTTATTAGGCGTCCAAGGGTCCAGATACTTTAAGGGGAAATCTACCTAGAGTCTTAGGACAGTGGGTCGAGTGAATTAAAGACAACAATAATCCCCAAGACGTGAAAAGATAGTTCTGTGCTTGAACTCTTCCTCAGTTCAAGTATGTCACTATTCTTGTGGTTGTTCTGGTTTTCCAACTCAACAAACGTAGGATATTAACTCACTTACCCTGAGTTAGGTTAATATCTGCAGTGCATTGATTGATCAAGAAAGATCAATTACTCAAAAGGTTATTAACCCACTTAACTCAGAGTTAAGTTAATAAACTATTGCGTGAATTGAATAACTAATAACCAAGTCTATTAGATCACTGCTCAGAGTGGCATCTAATGGTACAGGATTACTAATCAGTTACTCTTAGTAATGTTGCTGTTCGCAGTGCGATTATTCAGAGCCTGCTGCAATTAAAATAGAGCACTCTTGTACTTCTCAGAGCCAATCAGAGTTGCTGCAATCTTAGACTGTAGCCAAGTCAGTTAGCCAGTACTTCGGTACAAGGCTGTGTTGAAGTCACACTTCAGTTACTCAAGGTATGAGTGGTTTGGGTGAAAGATGATTGATTGCTTCACTGCTAAAACTGCAGGCTATTTATACTGCATCTATCTAGCTTATGTAACTACTGCTAGGAACCTTGTAGAGGCTTCTACTACTGTGAAGAACCTTGTGGAAGCTTAGAGAAGCTTCAGGAAAGGTTTGGAAACTATTGGAAGGCTGTGGAAGGTTCTATTGCTATATTGGGTTAAAGTCACAGCTCTGTGACTGTAAAGCTAAGAGTATGTAAGAAACTCCCACGCTCATGTGATTATCATGTGACGAAGGAAAGTCATGTGACTTCAAGCTGGATTGAGGTCATGTGACTGTGTCATGTGATTGTCAGGTGACCGTAGATAATCAAGTGACTTTGAGGTCAGGTGATTGTCAGGTGACTGTAGATAATCAGGTGACTTTGAGGTCAGGTGATTGTCAGGTGACTGTGGATGATCAGGTGACTTTGAGCTGTTTTTGAGGTCATGTGATAGTCATGTGACCGTGGGGGATTCTTAGCTAAACTATCAAGAGATTGTTGTATCTTGTGGACCCAATGTGAGTGTAGCACAGAAATATTAATACAACCTTTCTTGAGGACATTTGAAACTAATTAACTACCTAGTAAATGTTCATAAATAGGTAGCTACTTTGTGGACGATCCCTAACACTGGGCACTCGCCTGACTGGCGAAGCCCAGGAGTGGTTCCTTTGAAACATAGAACACTTTGACAACCAGGTCCGCAATTGGATCCTGGAAACAGTGATGCAGGGCCTTCAAAAAAGGTTCCTGCACACACTGACGTACCACCACACATCAAATAAATTCGACGCGGTCATGCAGGGCACGAAAACCGTTCAGGAGATGCTGAATGAGCTCACGAAGTATGTGGCACGTATGATACAGCCGCCAGCTGACTACACGTTCCGGAGATGGTTCGTGTCGGCGCTGCATGAAATGCTGCACAACGAGGTCCTCAAAAAGGGCTATAACGCTGAGAGCAGCTCAATAGAGCAGCTCTTCGAGATGGCCTGCATGATCAAGGAGGCATCCTGATACAATATGGGGATGCGCCATGCAGAAAGCGCAGCGGCAACAGCAAGCGCTGCCCGGCTCGCAGGGAGCAAGCTGGTGACACAGACAGGCCTGACCAGGCCTAGCCTGTTCCCAAGGAGTGGAGCGTCGCAGCGACTGCTGCCCCCATGCCCAGCCCAAGCTGGACGCCCGCCTGAAGCCAAACAGCCTCAAGCGTCAGGGTCATCACTGCGACCAGCCACACCGCTTAAAGTGTTGGGCTGACCTAACGATCGACCCAGTGGTGGCCAAAGCAGCACTACATGCTTTGAATGCGGCCAACCAGGCCACAAAAAAGTGGAGTGCCCCCGGCTTATGTTTTGGAACCCTTCAAGACTTTGGTGTTATTGCTAACGCCTCTGTCTATCAGAACGTGTCATTTACACGACTAGTAGAATACCAATTCAATGCAGCAGCACAACTCCGGAAATAATTTAATATTTGTACCTTGGTTGCAATCTGTGTAATAACTAGTCCAAGTTATTACAGGTAGAAGGCAATGCGTTTCTTAGCTGCACTGAACAATAAACTAAAAGAGTGTGTAGGTTCAAGGACACTATCGGGGTCCAAGAGTATTCCTTTTATAAAAGAGGGAATAGGCTCCGCAGGAGAGTTTGTAAGTGGATTGGGTCGACCAACGTCAATGCACTGCAATAACGAGAGAGTAATGTGAAGTGGCTTTCGCGCACAACTTGACTTGACTTGTGAAAGTCACTGAACAGGAAAATCAACTGAACAGCTCGTCTCGGGTATTGGAGTGCTAATTGACAAGAAAATCGATTGCCAACCTCACTCTGTAGAGTTTCACCCAGCAGGTTAGGCTAAGTGGCTAAGCAGTAAAGCAACTACTTAACTAAGAGTAGTATTCTAGTTCGGGTTAGGAACTTAGGTAAGATGTGCAAGTCACACAAGCTGTGTAGGATAGAAGATGGGTAGATTGATTGCTCAAAGGGCAGGCAAAGGGCCTCCTTTTATATTGTAATGTACAAGAGCTTAGTAAGCAGGTAGAACCTTCTATCTATTAATGGAATGGAGGAAGAAGCTTGTGGAAGATGGAAGAAAGGGTTGGAAGAAACTGGCTGTTTCCAGGGGACTCTACCATGCTTCCTACCAATCAGAGCTTGATTTGTCAGGAATGACTCTGTTACGTATCGAGATTTCTGCTAAGTCGGAACTGGAAAGGACAGCGGCTTCAACTTATAGGTTGCGCCCCCAATGAACTATCGTCCTAGGTATTTCGGAAATGAGTCGGAAGTCGGAAAGTACTGAACCAAAGGTTTGGTCGGAACTTCAGTCGGAACTGAGGCGGAAGGCGGAAGACGGAAGGCGGAGAGAGACTGAGATCTCGCTAGACTCGCTGTGCTAAGAACAGGAGATGGAGCGAAGGAAATCAAGTATCGAAGGCGATTATCTGATTGCAGAAAGAGAGACATACATGACAGGCTTTTATACAAAGAGCTGAGACAACAGGTAATGATATGGTACTAAGCAAATTCCGGAGGAAGCGGAAGTCGAGTAGACAATGCGTGGGAACTAACTATTTGGAACAATGGGACTACAAGGGGGGTTCAGGGTAAGGTAGAACAATGGCAAAGAACAAGGGGTCGGGAAAACATATCTGACAACAAATTACAAGGGTGGCTGGATATATGGTCTTGATGGACGGTGAGGTGGGTCCGGTTGGTCCGAGTAATAGAGTCGAAAGAACAAGGGAAATGTACAAGGGGTGGAATGTCGGAAATAACGGAGGGGCAGAAGGTGGTGCGGAAATATCGGAGGGGCGGAAGGTGTGGCGGAACTGAGGGTCGGAAGTCGGAAATGAACGGTCGTAACAGACTCACTGAAAAGGGTCATGTGCCATAGCACAGCTTGGCTGAGTCATGTACTCCTGACTCACCAAGTTGTGCCTGGATTGGTTGAGTCATTGAGGCTGTATCTCCAGATAACCATGTATTTGGCACTCAGAAGCTGAGTAAGCAGCTCTGAGCCAATTAGGGCTCTGTAGCCATAATTACTAAGAGCACTGCTTAGAACAGCTGAGCATAGCCTGGTACAGCCTAGTTGTCATGACTGACCATGATCCCCATTGTTTGGTGAAGCCAAACAGGCTGCACAGTTGCTATGGCTGCATATAGCAACTGTTTGGGACTCAGCTGGAAATACTGAGGGAGCCATCCTGCCGGACTTGTGGGTGCTTGGGTGACCATAAGTCCGAAAATGTGGCCACCGCCGAGGTGCCCGACGGAGTTTGAAATAGAGCGCCCGGAACAGAGTTGTGGGTGCTAGAGGATCCACAACTCTGTAATGACAGAAAAATGGTAGTTTGAGCCATGGAGACTTTGGAAAAGGAAAAATATAAGATAACTAGAGGAATGTTTGAAAAGCCTTTCCCCAGTTATATTAATAGCATACAAATACTGTTAATTCTTCAAATGTGTTTTTACATGTTGTCAAGACAAAAGGAAAAGACTAGGGCTGGTTGAGCAGCCTTCCTTGGCTGGTTGAACAGCCGTTCCCCTACAGTTATCCCCCCTTCAAACATTTCGAGTCTGCCCTACATGTTTTTGGAGGCAGGGACACGAGTGTCACGGAGAGGAGCGCTAGAGCGGTTGGATAAGTGAGAATCTGGAGTTTGTTGTAGAACAGGGATATGATACTGATGAGCTTACTTCTCCTCTCAGCAGCATAAGCTGCCTCTCTAGGAGCTGCGCTATAGATGGCTGCCAGAGCACCAACTGCTTCTTGTTGGGTTCAGAGCCATCTCGCACCTCGTCGATGGGGGAGTAGTCGCGATATCTTTTGGAAGAACTAACCTGAACCTCTGCGTTGAAGGAACGAGCAACGCGAGCTGAGGAGGTCAGGTTAACTGAGTGGGTGTAGCAGTACGGCACGAGGAACTCACGAGCGGGCTCGGGAGACTCTCCAAGCACCGTGTCGTGTTCAGAAGAGTTGGAAGGCCAGGTGTCGTCGGTGCGACTCTGACCGTCCGAATCGTTGAAGCACGTGGGAGTGGGAGGAGTGGGCCACTTCCACAATGACTTAGCCAAAACGGCGGTTTTGAGTTTGGCCTTACGGATCCACGCCGCAAGCTGCCTGGAATTATCTTGCCAGGTAGCGAGTCGTCCGCGGATGACGTCGGGTGATTCAGGGAGTAACAGGAAGTTGTAAGTGAGCTGATGTATCAGAGGAAAAGGAGGATGGGGCATGCCGATTTCAGCTAGTTTTTCGTCGGGAATAGTGAGGGGAAGCGGATTCTCAGCGGTTTCGCCGTTCCAGTCGTTAGCGGCCGCCAAGATGTACCTTCCTTTCATTTTTAGAGATTCCCAGAAGCAGCTGGCCAAGTCGTGTCGAAGGACGGCGTATACCTCCTCGGGATGATCGAGGAATATAAAGTCGAATTTGCCAGGTCGGTAGAAGTCGAATTCTGAAGAATGTTGGAAAGGGAAACTGGGAGCAAGGACAGGTCCCTGAACGATGCGGTCGCCGTCGAAGCGAGTGATGTAGTCCAGAGAGGTGACGTCAGGGAATCGGGCCATGAGGAGAGAATAGAAGTGAGGGAGAGACGGGCAGCGCACTCGAAGATTTAGAAAAAGGCAGAATTTTTTGGTGATTTCGATGTTGAGATAGGAAAAGTCGATACAGGAGGAGGGAATATATGAGGTTTCTGAAGAAACCGTAGGAAAATTGATAATAAATAAGTGTGAAATGGGGGAGGCCGCTCCACGATCAGGCCTGCGTCTTCGACCGTGAGTCCCAAGCCTTGAGGACATCGGGAGTGTTCTTGAGGTGCCTTCGGGTGAGCCATTTGTCGTATGAGGAGTCAAATCCGACGAACCTGACCAGTAATTCTTGAATGCGTTTTTGTTTTGGAACCCTTCAAGACTTTGGTGTTATTGCTAACACTTCAATCTATCAGAACGTGTCGTTTACGAGACTCAAAGAATATTAAACAATGCTGCAGCACAACTCCAGAAATAATTTAATATTTGTACCTTGGTTGCAATCCACGTAAAAACTAGTCCAATTTAATACAGATGGAAGGCAATACATTTCTTAGCAGCACTGAACAATAAACTAAAAGAATGTAGGTTCAAGGACACTATCGGGGTCCAAGCATATTCCAAAATATAAAGGAATGTACTTAGCAGGCGAGTTTATAAATGGACTGCCCTGATAATCTACCAGCGCACAGCAATAAAATGAGGGACGAGTTTTGTGAACAAAGCGACTTGTGAAAGTCTCTAATCAGGAAAATCGACTGACTAGATCGTCTCGTGTATTGGAGTGCGAATGGCAAGACTTTCAATTGACAGACTCACTCTGTAGAATTACACCCGGAGGATTAGTCCAAGTGGCTAAGCAGTAAAGTAACTACTTAACAAGGAATTAGACACTAAAGTAAGTGAATAACCCTAGCTGGGATTAGCAGCTTAGTAAGATGCAAGTCACACGAGGTCGCGTGTAGGATAGAAGATGGGTAGATTGCTAGAATGATCAAGGAGGTCAGAATTGCCTCCTTTTATATTGTAAAATACACAGGATTACGTAAAATAGGGTTCTTCTATCTATTAGGCGAGTGATGTCATAAGTAAATATTTGCACTGCTGAAACACACCCTCGTAACTATTGTGGCGTGTTTGTGCAAAGAAATTGGAAATAGATAGCCAATCACCTTCCCTGGTTTGCACAGCCTTACACAGCCTTACACTGCCTTGCACTGCCTTGCACTGCCCTGCACTGCCCTACACAGCCCTACACAGCCGCTATGTCATCAAGGGGCCTATTTGGTGTCGTAGCGTTGCGTTTGGAGGATCCATTCATCCAATAGGCTTTATCAAACCTGCACCCTAGTTTTGGCTTTGTACATCTTTGTGTGACTTTGTACGCAGCCTTGCACAGCCATGGTTGCTATGATGCAAGTCATGTGCCAGCTGGGTTTGAATTGCACAGGCTTGTGTAAGCGGTAGAGGACACATTCAGTCTCAGTGGCTGAGTTTGAGTGAGCCAAGGTACCGGAGTTGTGGGTGCTTGAGCGCCTGCAACTCCGAGTTTACGGTTCGTGGGAAGCTCCGGTCGGAGTTTGAAACTGAGCGGCTGTGGCAGAGTTGTGGACGTGCGTGGGTTCATAACTCTGCCTGACAGAATAAGGAGTTTTTGAGCCAGGGAAGCCAAGTTAAATGGCAAAAAAATAAGAGGAAATTTAAGGGATATTTGAATGGAGTTCTCCCAACAATAGCCACGTGTATTAGCTACTATCAGCTGGGAAAACAGGGTTTTAAAGCGATTTTAATCCTTTTTTCGCGAGGCTTTTCGTTAGCAACGGATCCCACACAGTTTACCACTACGCCCCTTCTTCCAGCGCTCTTTCAGAATGTGATCCACCTCATATTCGGGGATCGAATTGAAGTCCTTACGATAGAGGGGTCGCACCGATTGAGGACCAAATCACGGCTCCGAGGAGGCATAAGGTTCCAGGTGTGCGATGTTGAGAACAGGGTGCGTGTCGTAGCTAGCGGGCATGCGCAGACGGTAGGTAGAGGGTCCAAGTTTTTGAAAAATTTCAAAGGGCCTGTCATACTTCATGAGGAGCTTTCGACCGCATCCCTTTTCAGAGTGCAAAAGGTGAAGCAAGTGAGGATTGAGGAGGACTGAATCACCTACTTCGAACTCCTGGACCAGTCATCCCTCGTTGTACATTCGTTGCTGAGACACTTGCGCAAATTGAAGGGCTTGCTTGGCTTGGTTACGGAGTGTCTCGAAGTGTTCCATGAAATTGGACGCGTTTTGACTTTCGGCGAGGCCGGAGACGATTGGATCTCCTGTCATGTGATCGTTAGACTCCGCGGAGTCCAGAGTTCCAGGGAAGGACTGGGGCCGCTCGATTATATTGTTAGGAGAATGTAATAGAGAGCTAGCAGTCCGAGGATGAAACCCGTGAAGGAGGAAGGAAGGGGAGAAGGAAGAAGAAGAATGCAGCATGTTATTGTACACAAGCGAGAACGAGGCAAGTAGTGAGGCCCAGTTATCCCGATTAGGACTCACGTAGGTCCGGAGCGCCGTTTCCAGGATCTGGTTCATGATCTCCGTTTGTCCGTCCGCTTGAGGATGATATGCCGTGGTAAGGGCTCTTCTCATTCCCATAAGTTTGCAAATTTCTTTCCAGAAGGTGCTGGTCCACCTGGAATCTCTATCAGATACAATCTGCCTAGGGATTCCAAATCTGGAAATAATATGTTCAAAGAATAGTTTAGCAGTATCTTCCTCATTAACTGTGCTGTTAGTGGGGATGAAAGTAGCATACTTGGTGAGCTTATCCACTATGACCAAGATACTGTCAAATCCAAGACTGTCTGGCAATTCCGTGATAAAGTCCATGGTGACAACTTCAAAAGGTTTATCTGGGATAGGCAAAGGTTGTAGCATTCCAAATGGTGCATGCCTTCTGGGTTTGGCCTTTTGACAAATATCACAGCTGACAACAAACTTTTTGACATCTCTACTCATTCTAGGCCAAAAGTAAGTAGAGGACAGTTTGTTGTAAGTCCTATGATAGCCTGCATGTGCTCCTTCCGTGATTTCATCATGGACCTCACTGAGGAGTCTGGGTTGTTCACTTTTGGGGACGCACAGCCTGTCATTCCCATTCCAGTCTTCAAAGTACAACAGACCATCATTCTCGTAGAATAGAGGCTGCTTTGGGCTGGCCCAATTCGACTCTTGCTTCAGGTCATTTAGCACTTTGCTAAAATATGGATCAAGGGAATAACCGTCTCTGACTTTCTGCATTTCCTCTTGTGACAAGCTCACAACCAGGTTGTAACTTGTGGCAGTGGTGAATGGAATAGAAATGGAATCGGCTAGACAGGTCCTAGCTTCAACTGAAGTGGAGAATCTGTCTGAAGGGATTACCAGGTCATCTTCTTCAAAATTGGCTACGAGTTGCAAGGTCTTGGCTTCGAAATCTGGAGAGATGTCTGAGTAGAGTTCTGACAAGGGATCTTGATCGGAATCAAGGATAGTGGGAATAGAGTCGTCCGAGGGAGGACATCATTGAAAGGGACATCACGTCTAAGTCTGGAGATAGGATCGACATTGGAGTGAACACGTCCTGCCCGGTGCACGATTTTTAAGTCTGGATAGGCTGCAAATACGGTGCCCCAAGTTAACAGTCTTCTGTTGACGTTTTGAAAAGTACGACTCCAAATTAAGGCTGCATGATCTGTAATGGCCAAGACCTTTTCCCCTTCAATATAAGGTTGGAATTTGATAAGTCCATCTCGTAAGGCTAAGGCTTCCCTCTCGGTAGGAGAGTAGTTACGTTCGGCTGGTTTCAGGGTTCTGGACCAGTAGGCAATAACTCGTTCCACCGAGACTGTAGTGTTTTCGAAATCTTTGTCCCAGTTACCAGGTGTAGGGAGAGATTCGTCCTTTGACACTGAAATGACCAGTTGGGGAATATGTAGGTCATTGTCAAAAGCGAGCTTGAGCTTCTCATACGCTTTGGTACCCTTGAGATCATGAATTTTGATAGGTTGGATCTGCTGTAGTATAGCAGCTATACCAACATCGCAGGCATCTGAGTACACTCTGTATCCCAGACCTGGGATGGCGTAAGCCTTGACTGGGGCACTAGCCAAGGTGGTTTTAGCCAACTCAAAGGCTTCCCATTGTGTACTATTCCATTCCCAAACTGATCCCTTTTTTAGAAGTCCAAACAAGGGAGCAACTATCCAGGCATAGAATGGTATGTATGAGGAAAAGTACACCATCATCCCGAGAAAGGTCTGCAATTCATGAATGTTTCTAGGTTCAGATAGTTCAAGAATGGCATCCACCTTTTCCTTATGAGTTGATAGACCTAACCGTGATACCTTCTGACCTAGCAGCATAAGTGACTGGTAGGCAAGATGGCACTTGGCTGGAGACAAGGTCACTCCTGATCTTTCAATGGCATGGAACACCTTATCAAGATGAGATAAGTGCTCTTTGAAAGTTTTAGAGTAGATGACAATGTCGTCAATGTACACCAATGCAAAAATCCATAGAAACGGGGCAAGGACACCTTGCATAACTCTCTGGAAAACTGCTGGTCCATTTCTGTACCCAAAGGGCAGACGTCTGAAATGGTATAGGCCTCTGTGCGTCCTAAAAACAGTTTTCTCCTTTGCGTTGTCAGCCATTTGCAGTTGCGTAAAGCCTGCCAAGGCATCCAGGGTTGAGAGCCAGCGGGATCCGGTGAGGGCCTGTAGAATGGCATCTTGTCTAGGTAAAGGGAATTCATCCGGCACTACTACTTCATTGAGTTTTCTGTAGTCAATGCACATTCGAGGTTTTCCATTCCGATAGGATATCAGAGCAGGGAAACCCCAAGGACTCTTGGATGGTTCAATGACCCCAAGGCTGAGCCATGAGTCCATCTGTTTGTCGATGACTTCCCTCTTGGCAGGAGAGGCATTATAAGGAGGTAGCGAAATTTCTTTGGTATCAGGCCGCAGAGTAATTTCCACCTTGGCATCATAATGTCTGAGCCTACCATCTAGGCCAAATGCATCTTTGTGAGAAAGGATGACATTCTCCAGAGCTTTCCTGTCGGGTTCATCGAGTTCAGGAGAGAAGTCGATTTCATTCAACAGTTGATTCTCAGGAACATCTTCCATAGGCAGCTCTTGAGTTTTGGGACCTCCTTGAACAATTTCACAGTGAGAGTCCAAAGTAGCAGAGGTTGCAGCATCACCTGGCAGAGCATTCTGCAGGGCCAGAGCTTGGATAAGCCTAGCATGTGATTTGCAGGACTCTAACTGCTTTGGGTCCATACTTGCAGCCTTGTCTAGCTAGCCAGCTGGAAGGGTTTCTAGCATGACCTAAGAGCTGTCCCTGATGTATAGTAACGGGCTGAGAAGAAAAGTTGCTCACGTGCAACCGGGGATTATTACGAGATACTAAAGCATCTGTAATCCCATAGAAATCTTCAGGGCCTTTGTTGGAATGGAGTACTTTCTCAACAAAGACCTCGTTGCCATTACCAGGGAAGTGAATGGATACAGGTATGAGTGAGGCAGATTCAGGAGGAATAGTGATGGGGTAAAGGTGTAGAGGACAGGAATTATAGGCAGTAGGTATGGACTTGTTATTCAAAAGAATAGACTAGAAATCAATTCACTCTCTCAGTGAATTTAGTGGTCACTATAAATATATTATACACTACCTAGAAATCAATTCACTATAGAGGATTTCTAGGTCAATAAATGCAAAGACTACTAGACTAATTTACTTGCCTCTCTCAGTGAATTTAGTGGTCACTGAGAGAGGGGGAAATGTGTTCCACTGCGCATGTACTACTACCCGGCCCTTTAGCGCCCAAGAGCTCGCGCGTCGAAGTCATTTCAGACTCCGCTGGGTGCAGCCGCTTGTGAAAGCAGGAATAACAAGATGAAATAGAGAGATAAGAAATGAGTGGAAAATTTCGAAAATAACCAGAGAAATGGATGCATAATACAAGAACAATGTGAGAAGAAATTGGAAGGCCACACAACAAATTGGATATATTATGCTTGATTTTGGTGCAGGAGCATAAATGCACCCAACACGCCCCCTCAAGCTTAATATATTCCGATTTGCTCGTTGAGAATCTTCACTCTAGGACTAGGAAGTCCTTTGGTGAGGATATCTGCCAACATTTGTTCGGTTGGCAAATAAACGAGCTTGGCTTGTTGATTTTTGATTATATCTCGAAGGAAATATAATCGGATGTCGAAATGCTTGGTTCTCGTGTGTTGTTGGGTGCCATACGTGATGGCAATGGCTGATTGATTGTCTGAATAAACTTGGATGGGTCTGTTCAGTGGTTGGAATATTTCAGAAATAAAATGGCGCATCCAAAGAGCCTCTTTGCCCGCATGGGTCAGGGCGACGAATTCGGCTTCAGTTGATGAGAGGGCTACTATCGACTGTTTCTGGCAACTCCATGAAACAGTGCCTCCATCAATCTGAAATAAGTATGCCGAATACGAACGCCTATGACTCTGTGAACCCCAATCCGCATCTGAATACCCCATCAAGCCGTCTCGATTTCTTCCAAGTGTGAGCTTGTAATGCTTCGTGCCTTTCAAATATTTGAAGACACGTTTGACTGCATTCCAATGTGTGCCACCTGGATTTTCGAGGAATTGCGAAAGCAATGACACTGCAAATGCAATGTCAGGTCGAGTGGCTACAGCTGCCCACATCAGTGATCCTATAGCTTGTCTGTACGGAAATTTCGACATGGCTTTCTTGCCTCTCTCTGTAGAAGGACATTGGTCTTTAGATAATTTTACGGCTGGATCAAGAGGCGTAGCATAAGTCTTTGCATCTTCGAGATTAAATTTTTTGATGATCTTCTCGATGTATGCAGGTTGTGAAATTGCAATGGTCTTCTTCTGCCAGTCTCTTTCGATTTTGAGATTCAATAGCCAATGAATCTCGCCTAGATCTTTCATACTGAAGACCTGAGCAAGATCTCGTTTGACTTCGTCCAGGACTGACTGATTCTCAGCTGTGATGGTAAGGTCGTCCACAGCTGTTGCAATGATCACATGCCCCTTTCCGCCACGTCTATAAAATACAGCCCCGTCTGTGGCTGACGTAGTGAATCCTAACTTGTGGAATTCACCACTTAGACGTTTGTACCATTCTCTTCCAGATTGCTTGAGGCCGTAGAGTGCTTTCTTCAAAAGTAGCACTTCGCCTTTGTCTCCTGACTCATATCCATACGGCTGCTTCATGTAAATAGGTTCGGGCAACGTAGCATTGAGGTATGCATAATCCACGTCCATTTGATGGATAGGCCAGTCATTCCTAGCAGCAATGGCGCATATTATCCGTAGGGAGGATAACCGAGCAACAGGTGAGTATGTCTCATCATAGTCAACTCCAAACTTCTGCGTGAAGCCTTGGGCGACCATTCTCGATTTAGGTACTATTGGTTTCCCTTCTGGATTACGCTTCCAAAGGTAGACCCATTTGTTGCCGACAATATTGGCTCCAGGAGGTGGTTTGGTTCGTTCCCACACTCCTTTGTCGATTAGGGCCTCATACTCTTTGTCCATTGATTTCTTCCACATAGGATTATTCAGAGCTTCGTCTGCATTGCTAGGTTCAATTTGACTCAAATCCGGCGCCTTGTTATTGTTTTGACCGTCGGTTAGAAACGCACTGATGGCACACTCATAGCTACTGATGCCATCAATCTCGGAGGATAATTCTTGGTCGAATAAAACTTCTTTATGGTCCTCAACGTCCTCGTAAACTAGCGTAGTCATATGTGCGCCAGCTTGTCTCTGGGTTTGAGATCTTGTTACGGGACCTGATGGGGCCGGCTGCACTTGTTGTTGACGGATCCTTTCGCTTCTCCTTATCGGTTCAGCTTCTCTAGGTCTGTCATCAACTCCCTGAATAGGTTGCAGCTTTTCAAGATATTCTTCCGGTGCACTTTCATCAATTTCTTCGATCTTTGCCTCTTCGCTGACTAAGCGACTGGGCACAGGCGCTGATGCCGGAATGGCCTTCTTCTCTTCTTTAGACGTAGGTAGCTTGGATTCCTCAATAGAAATGATTGGGACCTTTCCCTTCTTCATTTCTGAATCAAAGACAACGTTCCGCTCGACAGAAACTTTGTGCGAGTCAGGCCAATAAATATAATGACCATGGCTCTGCGCAGAAATTCCTATCCACCGAGCTCTCTTGGCACGAGCTGCCAATTTATCTCCCTGAGTGACCTTAACATAGACTTCAGTTCCCCACGTATGAATGTCTTTGAGATTCGGTTTCTCATGGTGGATCATCTCGTAGGGCGTTTTATCTGGTAGAGCTCTTGTATGCGTCCTGTTCCTAAGATAATTGGCATGCTGTATCGCATAGCCCCATAATATCTTAGGAAGGCCTGATTCTAGCAGCATGGCACGAGTTCTCTCAGTGAGAGTTCGGTTCAGGCGTTCCGCAACACCATTGGACTCTGGTGTGTCGTGTACCGTCAACTGATGCTTCGTGCCTTGTTTGGCTAGATGCTGTTCGAATTCAGAGCTCGTATACTCGCCCCCTCGATCAGAAACAAGTGCCTTGATGTGCACATTTCTCTGTCGAAGCATTAAAGCCTCGTAGAGCTTGTACTTTGAGAATGCTTCTGATTTGTTCGCCATGAGATAGATCACCGATTCTCTTGAGTAGTCATCGATAAAGGAGACATAATATGACTTCTTATCGATCGTGAGGTGTCTTGCAGGTCCCCAGACATCAGAATAAATTCTGTCACCGAATTTTGATGTTCGGTCTCTGGGTTCTCGAGGAAGAGGTTTGCGCGCAATCTTGGCCTGAATACACGCATCACAGACAATTCTATCGCCTGTGGAGCTCAGTTCAATGCCCAATATCATGCCATGATTTAATAGATGTTGTAGGGACTTCTGCGAGATGTGCCCCATCTTTTGATGAATTTCCATGGCAGACAAACACATATGGGCTTGAGCACTTGGTGACTGGAGGTCTAGTCGATATAAACCATTGACTTTCGGTGCTTGCATCAATACATTTCCAGCAGCATTAGATATTGTGCATTTCTGGCCACCGAGTCGAATGTCGTAGCCAGCATCATCGCACCGACCGATCGAGACGAGGGTAGCAGCAATTTTGGGTGCATAGTATGTATCTTGCAACGTGACTTCTACTGTTTTATCTCCAACCTTGTTGGATAATACAAGCAGTCCTGAGCCGAAGGCATCAAAGGTACCTTTGTTGGCTGCTCGGATAGTCCTCGGCTGTGAGAATTGACAGTAGTTCCTCAATAAATTTTTGTGAGGAGTCATATGCGATGTCGTTCCGGTGTCGAGTATGACTATAACTCCTGAGGATGTGCTCAAATTGAAATTAGAGCACTCATCGAAATTGGTGAAGGCAAGATGCCCATCACCACTTTCCTCAGAAGTAGACTCTTCTTCGGCAACATTCGCTTTTGCTTTACCCTTCTTCTTCTTCTTGTCTTTGGCTTTCTTCTTCTGACGTGGTCCTTGACCTTCTTTACCACCTCCTTTAGCCCAGCAATTTTCGATGGAATGTCCAGGCTTTTTGCAGTTGGTGCATACATGCGCCTTCTGCCCCTTCTGGTCCTTCTTAGTAGATGAACCAATAAACACCTGCTCTTCTTGCGGGAGTGTTTTCTTCCTGTCATACTGAGCCTTTAGTACCCTAATAATATTATCAGGGACCAATGGCATCCCGCATTCTTCAAGCGAAGTGGTAAGGGCGTTCATGACTGCCTCATAGGATGGTGGAAGTGATGCAAGGATGATGTCCATGAATTCTTCTTCGGAAACTCTAGCTCCCATCTCATTAAGACGAGCATATAGGTCTTGGGCCTTGTCCAAGTGATCTCTCAAGTCTCCATCCTCAGGACATCTCATACTGCGGAGTTGTCTCTGCAGGCTGGTGAGGACCATCTTGGGCTTTTTGGTCATTTCATTGACCAGTGCATCCCAAGTCTCTTTTGCTGTCTTCTGCTTCTGTAGCATCAGGGCTAATGACTCTGACACTGAGACGATGATCTGGGTCTTGGCTTGTCCTTCTCTAGCAAGGTATCTCTCCAGCTTCTCCTCAGCCTTATCCATCTGAGTTTCCTCAGCTTCTGTAAGAATATGGCCTGGGGGCATAACTGGAGGATCAGGAGGTCGAGTGACTCTCCCTTCTACATGCTTGAGTAGATTTTTGGACTCGAAATAGCTGATGAGAGTGGCTCGCCACAATGGCCAATTACTTCCATCAGTAGCAAGCTTCTCAACACCCAATAGCTTCTCAGAAGTGTCTCCGGGGCCCATAACCCTGTAGAGGACAGGAATTATAGGCAGTAGGTATGGACTTGTTATTCAAAAGAATAGACTAGAAATCAATTCACTCTCTCAGTGAATTTAGTGGTCACTATAAATATATTATACACTACCTAGAAATCAATTCACTATAGAGGATTTCTAGGTCAATAAATGCAAAGACTACTAGACTAATTTACTTGCCTCTCTCAGTGAATTTAGTGGTCACTGAGAGAGGGGGAAATGTGTTCCACTGCGCATGTACTACTACCCGGCCCTTTAGCGCCCAAGAGCTCGCGCGTCGAAGTCATTTCAGACTCCGCTGGGTGCAGCCGCTTGTGAAAGCAGGAATAACAAGATGAAATAGAGAGATAAGAAATGAGTGGAAAATTTCGAAAATAACCAGAGAAATGGATGCATAATACAAGAACAATGTGAGAAGAAATTGGAAGGCCACACAACAAATTGGATATATTATGCTTGATTTTGGTGCAGGAGCATAAATGCACCCAACAAAAGGGCCCTGACACTTGAATCAGCTATGAGAGCTCTCTGCCTTCTTCTGGACTTCTTAAGGCGTCTGTGAGCCTTAAACTTGGAAGTAAGAGAAGCCAGGTTGGGCAAGGCCATCTTGTAAAGGAGTGCTGACCGAACTCTTGATTTTGGTCTTGCGACCAGTGTTCCCGAATAAGAGATAGCTATATCTGAGCCTTCTCTGATTAAGGAAATGGAGTATTGATCAGCGAAATCATTTCCAAGAATAACAGGGGTTGTCATTCCTTTGACGACATATGCTTCGATTTCAAGTTGGACAGGACCATCGTCCGAGTCAAAGTAAATGGGAACAGTAACGTATCCCGAGATTTTAGATGAACCAGTAACTTGAATCAAGTTAATTTTCTGGCCCGTCTTGACCCTAGGAGGGTTCTCCATAGAGTTGAGAGCATTCTGAGAGATGAGGGAGATATCTGAACCAGAGTCAGCCACTAGAGCTTGCTGATTCTTTCCATATTCCCCTAACCAAACGTTCATGGTAGTGGCAGATGATCCAAGGAATGCACAACCCGCAGGTCTGGACATTAACCTCCTGAGTTTAATCAGAGAGTTTGGGGCCCAGCTAGTGAGTTTAGAATTCTTCAGGAAAGTTACTACCTGTTTGGAATCTTTCAGGAGTTTCCTCCTTTCTCGGCGAGTTTTAGGATAAGACTCTCCTTGAAGAGAAGGGGCAGGGGTACCATTACCATCAGAGTTGTTGGATCCCCTCAGTCTGGACTTGCTCTCAAAAAGACTTATTGACGGTTTGGTGAACTGGCAATGAACTTCCTGAAACTGGGGAGCTTCATGAAGATCCAAGAGAGGTTCTTCGGATTCGGCTTCAGTCTCAGCACTTATTGAGTTTACATGAGCTGGGTCGGAATCAGAACTGTGTTCTGACTCGTGAATGGCTTCGAGGTATAAATCCTCATAGGCCACATAGGCATTGTCTTCTTCAACAGAAACATGAGTGAGATGAGAGTAAGCCGTGGCTTTCACGTGTTTGCACTCATTGTCCCAATGCTTACTGCTTCCGCAATGCCTGCATGGTCTAGCTCCTTTTGATTTGGGAGTAGCTCTCGTAGACACATTTGAGTCATCCTTAGGATGCTTGGGAGTGCCTAGCTTTGGCGTTCATCCTACCAGATGGGTTCTAGCATCTTGGAATGATCTATCCCCAGTGTTTCTAGAGTCAAATCGTGGTCTGGATTTTTGGATTAAGGTATCAATTAGTGCCTTTAACAAGTAGAATTCTATTGCTCAGTGATTGAAACCACTGCGTTCGCCCCTCTTCTATGTGCTGACTAAGTCTTTCGAGGCACGTCCAGCACTGATGAATGAGGGTCACGTGACTGTGTTGACAGAAGAACGGTGTCGATCCAAGGGATAGTCGAATCAAAAGTGTTCGCTTTTAAGGTAGTATAGAGTAAACAGTGATAATAGACTCTTGACGAAGATTTGGAATAAACTATCAAGATCTGAGGTCTGTAGCTATCAAACAAGACTACAGTAATTTCAGGAGGCAGAATAATCGATTCTGGATGATCTCGTTCATACATGTGTACTAGCTATTTATACTATATTGATAGTAACTACTAGTGTTCAAGATATTGGATGGATGGGTCGAAAAACTACTTTGTAACTAAGGGGTGACTGATTTATAGTCATAAAGTCATGGGGTGATGGGGAGGGCACCAAACGCCGCAGAGAACAATAGACTGCGCAGAAGTAAAGGGTGCTGTGGAGCGACCTGAGAAAGTCACCTGCAGTATACATATTCAATCAGCTGCCCAACAGAAAGGGCACAGAGACAGCGGCCCCATCTCCAAGCCCAGCATATATGCTGGGCAGGGTAGACTCAGATCCATTTTCTATTCTAATCCCATGACACGTCTGACTGATTACTATCCTAACACCATGTGGACAGGGGCTTTGTATACTAGGTACAGATCTCTATTCCAAAGCCCAGACAATTCTAACACCAGCACCCCTCGGTGCCTATGGCCTGGCGCCTGTCGACATCATGGCCGATGCCATCACTTGATAGGCGCGCCGTCCCTGATCGACCGCATGTGGTCGATGCTCGAACTCCTGTATATTACCCGATCTATGAGTAATATAGCATGTGATAAATTCGTGTGATCATCGTCTGCGCCGACGTCTGTCATGAATATAATTTCTGTTTCTTTTGTTTTTCTTTCTTTCTTTATTAGTTTCTTTTTATATATAAACGATTTGAAGTGAAAATAATTGCGTTTGTCACAACATGGATTGCAAAGCACTTTCCAAATTTCTAATGCGCCTTTCCATACTATCACCAGAGGTGAAAGGTGGATGAGATAAGGATTCCTCGTGATACTTGATAGCAGATTGGAATTCAACTGCATCAGCACACCGGCGAGCATCGATAACAGTGTGCCAGTAGGGTGGAGCTCCATTCATAATTTCCATAATGAGTTCTGAGTCTGTCAGCTTACTGACCAGCCTCAGCAGCTCTGCCTTTCTAACGTAATACTCACTAGGAGTCTCATTAGCATGGCCAGCTTCTCGGAAAGTAGCACGGTTCGCTCTGGCCTTCTGTCTATCAAGCCAAGCTCGGTTCATGTAATAAGCCCCAATTACGTCTCTGATTGACTTCCAATCCAGAGTGGCTTCTTGACGATAGGACAAGGGTAAGGAAAAGAACCAGCGTTCCACACTCTTACGCAGTCTCATTGGAACAATTCGTCTCAGTTGTTTGAAGACTGTGGTTGAGTTTTGAGATAGGTGGTTCACCTTTAAAATCCATTGTGCCAAAGTGTCAGGATTGCCATCCCATTCAGGGACCAAGTCAGGATGCAACTTGTTATCAAAATAGGCTTCCATCTTGCTCTGATTGAAGGAGGTTTCAGAGCCAGACTTATCCTCTTTAAGACCATCCCCCCTGTATGGGTTAGGGTCTCCACCGCCACCACCACCACCATTACCACCATCAGGTGGGCCTGAGTCATCAGGTGGGCCTGAGTCATCAGGTGGGCCTGAGTCATCAGGTGGGCCTGAGTCATCAGGTCTACCAGGTGGGTTACTTCTTCCTCCTGAAGGGAGTTGAGGAAGAATAGGAGGATAGCGACTAGGTGTGTGAGGAGGGTCTGAGGACTCATCATCAGAAGGGCCACCTCCTGGAGGGGGTGCTCCTCCGGAAACTCCATGGGTTCTAGAAGGAACCACAGAGGATTCTGGGATATTGAAGATAGTCCTCCTTCGATTAGGAGCAGGAGTTTGGAACATCTCCTCTAAACCATCAGACCCAGTAAGCTTGGTAGGGTCCTGGTTGTAAGGTGAGCGAAAATTCAAAGATGGCCTAGGCCCACGTGTGTAAGCAGTAGACTGTCTTCTTCTAATCTGATCATGGTCTATAGGGAGACCTTGTTCAGTGTCACCTTGAGGGACTGTAGGGAGACTAGGGACATATCGAGGCTGGGGAGCCAAGATAGGTTCGTGACTCTGACTTACTGGATTAACCATAGTTGGGGAAGAGTCAAGTCCAAAAGCAGGAGCTTCATGAACTAGATGAACTCTGGGCTCATTGAAATGGTTATCAGCAGCCGCTTTTCTAGTCAAGACCTTGTGAGCTGCTACATAACGCATCCGAAAGACTTCCGGATCAGTAGACAGTTCCGCAATGTCTGGTAGAGAAGGGGAGACCATTTCATCCCTTGCAGGTTTGAAAGTTCCCTTGACTTTTGCCACAATATCCCAATAGAAGGCTAAGAAGTTTTCTACGTCTTCATGCAGCATAACAAAAAGCACTTCTAGTTCCTTAGCACTCCATAAGGAGCCTGTCAGCCATTGTGGAGGCAGGGTAGGCAAGGAAGGAGGAGGGACATTCAGACTTTGCAAGAGATCTTTCCTGCCATCAGCGATGTGGGTCAGATGCTCGAGTAAAGTATTGTATTTGAATGCCTCAATGAAGTATCCAATGACTCCTCTTCCTGGTACTCGTCCAGCATGTCCAGTCAATACTGACTCTAACAAGGTCAGTTCATCTTTGAAGGCACCTTCTGATGCACGAGAGAGAGTCCTAAATGCTGGTGCATTAGAACGATCAAAGTGCACCTCTGCTATGCAGAGTAAAGCATCCCTTCTAAGTGAAAGCCTTAAGTCAGTTTTTACATTCCTACGTCTGTCAGCCACCTTGAAGACCTTGTAAGGCTGACTAGGTGCTAGATAGACGTGGTTAAGAGAGGTTGTTAGAGGGCCATCAAAGGTCCAATCAACTGGCATGGGTTCAGATGCACGAGTCATCTGAGCTAAAGGCGTCCCCCTTGGGCTAGCCTCAACTACCATAGAATTGTCCACGTATGGATGATTCAAAGGAGTAGCTGGAAGTAAGCGAGTAGGAGAACTAGGAGGTGAGTTGTTTTTAGGTGATGCAGACATACCTTTATTCTTGAAGGAGGCAAGGTTGTCCCGAGGGCGAAATGATTCGAAACGAGGATCAATACGATTGGGTGTTGAGCAAGGGTTGAGATAAGTTGAAGGTGAGGGAGGTGATGTAAGAATAGAGTAAGGATGTGTACCTTCCCTTGAGAGTTTCTGAACAGAAGCTCCTAAGGAAGAGGATACGAGGTTAAGAACTGCTTGTGTGATAGCAGGTTTCTTTTTCTCAGCTATTGTAGCAAACTCTACACTCTAGGCACTGCCAAAGCAATTCCCAGAACGTCCACCAGTGTTTTGGAACCCTTCAAGACTTTGGTGTTATTGCTAACGCCTCTGTCTATCAGAACGTGTCGTTTACACGACCAGTAGAATACCAATTCAATGCAGCAGCACAACTCCGGAAATAATTTAATATTTGTACCTTGGTTGCAATCTGTGTAATAACTAGTCCAAGTTATTACAGGTAGAAGGCAATGCGTTTCTTAGCTGCACTGAACAATAAACTAAAAGAGTGTGTAGGTTCAAGGACACTATCAGGGTCCAAGAGTATTCCTTTTTATAAAAGAGAGAATAGGCTCCGCAGGAGAGTTTGTAAGTGGATTGGGTCGACCAACGTCAATGCACTGCAATAACGAGAGAGTAATGTGAAGTGGCTTTCACGCACAACTTGACTTGACTTGTGAAAGTCACTGAACAGGAAAATCAACTGAACAGCTCGTCTCGGGTATTGGAGTGCTAATTGACAAGAAAATCGATTGCCAACCTCACTCTGTAGAGTTTCACCCAGCGGGTTAGGCTAAGTGGCTAAGCAGTAAAGCAACTACTTAACTAAGAATAGTTACTCTAAGCAAGAGTAGTATTCTAGTTCGGGTTAGGAACTTAGGTAAGATGTGCAAGTCACACAAGCTGTGTAGGATAGAAGATGGGTAGATTGATTGCTCAAAGGGCAGGCAAAGGGCCTCCTTTTATATTGTAATGTACAAGAGCTTAGTAAGCAGGTAGAACCTTCTATCTATTAATGGAATGGGGGAAGAAGCTTGTGGAAGATGGAAGAAAGGGTTGGAAGAAACTGGCAGTTTCCAGGGGACTCTACCATGCTTCCTACCAATCAGAGCTTGATTTGTCAGGAATGACTCACTGAAAAGGGTCATGTGCCATAGCACAGCTTGGCTGAGTCATGTACTCCTGACTCACCAAGTTGTGCCTGGATTGGTTGAGTCATTGAGGCTGTATCTCCAGATAACCATGTATTTGGCACTCAGAAGCTGAGTAAGCAGTTCTGAGCCAATTAGGGCTCTGTAGCCATAATTACTAAGAGCACTGCTTAGCACTGCTGAGCATAGCCTGGTACAGCCTAGTTGTCATGACTGACCATGATCCCCATTGTTTGGTGAAGCCAAACAGGCTGCACAGTTGCTATGGCTGCATATAGCAACTGTTTGGGACTCAGCTGGAAATACTGAGGGAGCCATCCTGCCGGACTTGTGGGTGCTTGGATGACCATAAGTCCGAAAATGCGGCCACCGCCAAGGTGCCCAGCGGAGTTTGAAATAGAGCGCCCGGAACAGAGTTGTGGGTGCTAGAGGACCCACAACTCTATAATGACAGAAAAATGGTAGTTTGAGCCATGGAGACTTTGGAAAAATAAGGAAAAATATAAGATAACTAGAGGAATGTTTGAAAAGCCTTTCCCCAGTTATATTAACAGCATACAAATACTGTTAATTCTTCAAATGTGTTTTTACATGTTGTCAAGACAAAAGGAAAAGACTAGGGCTGGTTGAGCAGCCTTCCTTGGTTGGTTGAACAGCCGTTCCCCTACAGCTTAGGTCCGGTATATGGACAGTGGTGACGACAAGAACGAGGATCCGGATGCGGATCTCAGACAGAATTCTCTTCAACAGATTGATGAAGAGGGGGAGGGTGATTCCCAACCCAACGAATCTCCGGACAACGGAGACGCGCCCGCTGAAGAGTGGGATCCTGAACCGTCCCAGTACTATGAATGGGACGAAGAGGTGGAAGACACCGCCTACAGATCCAGCGTGATCAAGATTGTGCTGGAAGATGATGCCGCCACGAAAGTCATGGCGGCACGCACATCGGTTACGCCAGACAAGGCGGCCGAGCTGGTGTATCACCACCGAAGCAAACACAGGACGCGGCTGATGTGTCCACGCAGTGAAAACCGTACCCTCTTGGGGTACTGGGAAATAAATGGCGTAAAAGCCCACTGCCTGCTGGATAGCGGGAGCAAAGGGGTACTACTATCCCCTGTATTCACGCGAGCCACAGGGATGAAAACATTTGCCCTGGAGCAGCCAATCACGCTGCAGCTGGCCTGGATAGGCAGCCGTTCCACTATCAATTATGGGATGAACAGGACCATTAAATTTGGTCGTGAAACATACAACGAATATTTCGACGTAGCGAAGTCGAATATTATGATGCGATCTTAGGGACACTGTTCCTAAGGAGATTTGGCATCACCCTGGACTTCTCAAGCCCAGGGACCATCCGTAAGGGGAACAAAATAATCCCCACGGGCAAGGTATCGTTCGACGATAAGGAGTCGACGAATGAGGGCAAGGGGCCAAGGGTGAGCAGGATCACCCCGGCGCTGAAGCCAAACCTGGCTCATTGAAGCCAGGAGGATGAGTCACATAACGACTCATCCTCGAGCTCCCCCTACAATCGTAGGGAGAGGCGCTCTCATCTGAGGGTGAAAGTGATGGGGAAGAAAAAGGTGGTTCCACGCGCCGCGGGACCTAATAGATGCACACAGCGCCTAATGGCTTCTAAGCCAACCACCACCGTCATCCTCACGGATGACGACATCCCTCGCCTCCGCAAGGAGTGGATGGAGAGAATCACTGACCTAGTCAGTGGAATCCCATTAGAACTCCCACCGCTGCGGGAGATCAACCATGAGATCAATCTCACTGATCCTAACAAACACATGCGGTATCGACTACCGAAGTGCCCTGAACATTTCCGAGAAGAACTGTCTGCAAAGATAGAATGCTACACCACTGCAAAGTGGTGGATCCTGGCAGTTTCACAGCAGGCCATACCCATGCTGTGCGTGCCGAAGAAGAACGGTACACCACAAACCGTCTTTGATCTGCGCCAGCAGAACGAGAACACTGTGAAGGACATTACACCCTTCCCAGATCAGGATATCATCCGCAGCGACATGGCTCACTGTCGGTATCGCACAAAAATGGATATGTCTGAAGCATACGAGCAGATCCGGATTCATCCGGATCATGTAGCAAAGACTGCCTTTGCCACGATCCTTGGCACCTTCAGGAGCCAAGTGATACAGATGGGAGACTGCAACGCCCCATCAATGTTCCAACGGCTGATGACAGCCATATTCCACAACTGCATAGGTCGCTTCATCCATGTCTACATGGACAATATATTCATTTTCTCGCTCTCGATACAAGAGCATGAGGAGCACCTCTACATTGTCTTTGACAGACTGAAGAACCACCTTTTTCTGAGAAAGAAAAAGGTTGATCTCTATTCCATCCGAATGGAGTGCCTCGGCCACATCATCGATGGCCAAGGTGTACACGCCGACGAGGATAAGATGCAATGCATTTGCAAGTGGCGAATGCTGCAGACGTTCAACAACGTCCAGCGTTTCCTCGGGCTAGTACAATACCTGGCACATTACATGCCAGATGTTAGTGCATACATGACCCCGTTGTCGGGCTGTGCATGTAACAACCATCCATTCGAATGGACTCCGCTGCTAGACAAATGCTGGCAAATCATTAAGGCATTGGCCTGTAAGGCCCCGATCCTGCGTCCAATCAATGCACGGTGCCCAGAACCAATCTGGGTCATCACCGACGGGTCAAAAGCCGGCGTCGGTGCGGTCTACAGCCAGGGCCCCAACTGGAAAACCTGTTGGCAGCCGGCTTCTTGTCAAAGAAGTTCAGTGTTGCTCAGCAACACTACCAGACTCATGAGCACGAGACAATCGCGGTGCTCAAGGCTCTCATGAAATGGGAGGATAAACTGCTGGGACAAAGGTTCACCCTCGTCACAGATCACAAAGGGCTCGAATACTTCGAGACCCAGAAGAGCCTATCTGACGGCCAGGTCAGATGGTGGGAATTTCTATCCCGCTTCAACTTCAACACTGTTCACGTTGACGGTGTAGAGAACAAGGTAGCAGACTGCCTGTCGCGCTACTACGAGAGTGACACGAGTGATGACAGTCACCCGGACCACGTCTTTGTAAATGCAGACGTGCGCTTAGACCCGGAAGGTGAGCTGCTGCCCACCGACTGATACATTGAGCTGCGAACAGCAGCGACAAGACGGTCTAACCGCCTCGCGGAGAAGACAGAGGTGCGGATATTGGAATCCGCCGCTTTAAACGAGGGCTCACAAAAGCCCACGAACGGCGTCGCACCACACGATGATGACAACAATGATGTATGAGTCATTGCCTGCGGCAATGAAAGGTGCACCTCTGCGCCGGACCGTCGAACAGGGCATAGACCTGTCCAAGGTCTTGTGAGATGTATACCATAAGGACCCCATGTTCGCTAAGATCATGGAGCACCCGGACGCACACCCAAGATTCGGTATCTGGGACAGGTTGATCTGGACAAAGAATCAGCTCAAGAGAGACATCATCGCCGTCCCCTGATCTGTTCTTCAAGGGGGAAGGAGGCTGATCGAAATCATCATCGATTGAGCACACCAGATAGTCGGTCACTTCGGCCATCTGAAGACATCGAACTACGTTTGAAGGTCATACTGGTGGCCAGGCATGAGCCCAGACATCAAGTCATTCTGCACATCGTGCGTGAAGTGTCAGATGACGAAAACCGGGCCACAACGGCCCAAGGGTTTACTACACAGCCTACCCATTCCGGATAGGCCGTGGCAGTTGATCGGCATCAACTTCATGGGGCCCCTGCCCAAATCAAATTACTGTGACTACCTGATGGTAGTCATTGACCGACTAACGTTGCATGTCCACCTTGTCCCAACAACGACGAGCGTGTCAGCCAAGGGAGTAGCCTGGCTGTTTCTAAAATAAATTGTCCGACTCCATGGAGTCCCAGACTCCATTGACTCGGATAGAGACTCGAAGCTCATGTCTATTTTCTGGAATAACTACAGCTCCTCATGTTGACTGCCTTCCATCCCCAAACGGATGGAGCGACTGAGCGCGCAGACCGATTGATCAGACAGATATTGCACACGGTAGTCAGGGATGACCAAAAAGATTGGGCACTGAAATGCCCAATGGTTGAGGTCGCCCTCAACAACAACGTCAGTGCAACCACAGGGTTTGCACCCTTTGAGCTGAACCACGGCTATATGCCATGGATTGACATGCCCATAGCCATGGACACCCCATTTAAGGGGGTAGCCCAATTCGCAATCAGGCAAGATGGAACCTGATGCCGGCACACGATGCAATTATCGAGCATTGAGTGATGCAAATGTTTCATGCGAACAAGAAACGTACGGCAAGTGACAGGTACGCGGCCAATGACCGTGTATACCTGTCAACCCAAAACCTGACTCTGCTGAAGGAAGAGCCAGAAAACTCGTCCCGTGGTACATCGGACCATACCCCATCGTCGAGGCGCATAATGACACCTTGACCGTGACCCTTGAGCCCCCCGATGAGCTGAAAAGCCGTCGTATATCACCGGTCTTCAATTCAAGCCTCGTACGACGATACGAGGCTAACAATGATGAATTGTTCCCTCGTCGTGAGGCCAAGTCATTTTATGACTTTGGAGCAAATGACGACGAGGAGTGGCTCATTGACGAGATTATCGCACATCAATGGATAAACTCGACGGACCTGGAGTTCCAGGTCCGCTGGACCCTAGGCAATGTGACATGGGAGCCCATGTCGTCGTGCAAGGATCTTGAAGCTCTAGATAGCTATCTAGAGCTCTGGGGGGTGGGCAAGCCACGCAACCTCCCCAAGCGCCGATAGACGGGTCAATCATGTGCACACCACGTGACATGCTGGCCTTGGCGTGGTTAAAATTTCACCTTGGATCTTTCCGAGGTGCATCGCTTCTTGGAAGCAACCACCACCACCATCATCTCCCAATGAAGATGATGCCATCGAAAGATGGAATGGACGTTGATCCGTCAATGTCTGAGACATGCTCAACAGCCCCGAGACAAGGGGCTGCCGACATCCTATGAACTCCAGTGGATCAGGAACAATGGATGATCGTAGGATGGGAAGACGCACTGGCAATCGTCCACCCGGACGACTGCGATACCTGCGCAGCTTACGCCGCACACTTACGGGCCATGACAGGAACCCACAAGGTGAAGCTGAAGGATGAAGACATTGGCGACGCCGTCAACACGGCCTGGGGATGGCGGGCATCGCGCAAGTGGAGCCCCTGCGGGACGTTCATGACCTCAAAAAAGAGGTCAAGGACTTAGAACACGCGCTCGAAGTCGAGCGCGCCAAAGTAAAAGAGCTCGAGGAGCAGCTGAAGGTGCTCCAGCTCACACATGCAGCCTCAAAAAGGCCATGCCATGACCCGGCCACAGACCCAGTGGCCGGCCCTTCATCACCTCACGCAACAGCACCCTTGCCAGCACCCGCAGCCTCAGGACTGGCTTCCCGATTATCAGCTCCCACCCCGACGTCAACAGAGGGGCGGAGCGCACCATCCAGCATGGCGTACAGTGTCCCGGACGGATGGGAGTCCGACTCCTCCATCTGGAAGACGTACGAGCCGGACAGAGCTCAGCATATGGCTGAGCAGCCAAAAAAGAAGCGCAAGAAATTGCACAACACCCCCAACACGGTCAATGGCCTAGCCATTGCAAGGGAAAGTGCGATCAGCGCATACCTGGCGGCGTCACCATCGCACACTTTCAACTACCCTGCCTACAACGGCAGGTGGCATTGGTCGAGACCCAGTACATTGGGCCTCACGCGGACCTGCCACCACCGGTGGGGACAGTTCACCCTCCCTACCCAGGGGAGGGAGTGATCATACCACTCAGAGACCCGCCGATCTCTAAGACGGGCTTCCTACCATGGCCAGTAGGAAAGGCACAGCAATGGCATACTCAATGGTACGACATCTGCCCGCTCGACGATGCACGCTTCGTCGAGCTCCAAACACGCGCGAAGGACATGCCGCAGTTCCTGCGCACACGTGAGATGATCGGTGTGTTCAAGCGCATCAAGCATGAGCAACGCGCTCGTAATCCCAAACGGGATTGCTTCCTGATAGTGAGCGGCACCCACTCAACATCGCGGCCATACTGAAGGATTGGATACACAACCCCAAAGGAATTCCTTCTGCCATCCACGACAACGTGGATGGAACCCTCAACCTCGAAGACATGGACGTCTGGATGTGGTTGAAGGCCCTCGCGCCCCGAGTCAAAGGCATTGTGTCACCTCAAGTCGAGACTCCTCGACTTGTTCGGCTCAACCAACCAATGGTCGAGCTTCGTCGATGCCAGGGAATGCCTGACACCACAGAGCACCAGCCTGCGGCTGTCCATCACGGGTCCATATCCCGTGAGAGGCTGAGCTGGCCCAGACATCCCGCTCGCCAAGATCGCACGATGGCTGGCCCGCTATGCCAGTGTCACTTGCGAGTGAGTGGCTCGCATTGAACACTATGTTCAACGCAGTCTCACTGGCGCGGCATTCAGTGCCGCCGCCCGGGAGGGTCAACAAAAGATCCTTGAGACCAGCCATGTGAGGGCGGCGGTGCCACTACTGCTCACTCACGCTCAGCTCGATCAAGAGCTTGCAAGCATCTGGCACTGCAGGCATATAAAAGCTTTCTTGTCTGAAAAACTGTTGAAAAAACTGTAAAGATTTTCCAAATATTTTTAGTGTTTTTTTATGTAAAAAAAACTAGAATAAAATTTTGTGTTTTTATTAGAATTTGTTGGGCAAGAAAATTGTAAAGAAATTCAAAGTTTTTTTCAGGGTTTTTTATGGGTTTCTTTGTGTTTTCACAAAGAAACTTATAAAAAGACATAAAAAACCCTGCAAAAAACTTTAAACTTTTTTACAATTTTCTTGCTCAACAAATTCTAACAAAACACAAAATTTTGTTAAAGTTTTTTTACATTAAAAACACTAAAAAATTTTGGAATATCTTTACAGTTTTTTGAACAGTTTTTCAGACCAGGAAATTTTTATATGCCTCCAGTGTGGCCTCCTCCCCAGGCTGATAACCCAGCCATCGAGGCCATACTCTGCGAGGACACCGGCCTCGCCGACCAAGCGAAAGCCCCCACCAGTGGTGAGGTAGAGCCACCGCACCCAACCACCCCCGTGGACGTGGAGGTGGCTACGGCGGAGTCGCGTGCTCCACCGGCCCCATACGATGACGACATCGTCGTATCGGAATCACTAGAGGACGCCATCATGGATGACTGTTTTGGAACCCTTCAAGACTTTGGTGTTATTGCTAACGCCTCTGTCTATCAGAACGTGTTGTTTACACGACTAGTAGAATACCAGTTCAATGCAGCAGCACAACTCCGGAAATAATTTAATATTTGTACCTTGGTTGCAATCTGTGTAATAACTAGTCCAAGTTATTACAGCTGGAAGGCAATGTGTTTCTTAGCTGCACTGAACAATAAACTAAAAGAGTGTGTAGGTTCAAGGACACTATTGCGGTCCAAGAGTATTCCTTTTAATAAAGAGGGAATAGGCGCCGCAGGAGAGTTTGCAAGTGGATTGGGTCGACCAACGTCAATGCACTGCAATAACGAGAGAGTAATGTGAAGTGGCGCGCACAACTTGACTTGACTTGTGAACGTCACTGAACAGGAAAATCACCTGAACAGCTCGTCTCGGGTATTGGAGTGCTAATTGACAAGAAAATCGATTGCCAACCTCACTGGCTAAGCAGTAAAGCAACTACTTAACTAAGAATAGTTACTCTAAGCAAGAGTAGTATTCTAGTTCGGGTTAGGAACTTAGGTAAGATGTGCAAGTCACACAAGCTGTGTAGGATAGAAGATGGGTAGATTGATTGCTTAAAGGGCAGGCATAGGGCCTCCTTTTATATTGTAATGTACAGGGGCTTAGTAAGCAGGTAGAACCTTCTATCTATTAATGGAATGGGGGAAGAAGCTTGAGGAAGATGGAAGAAAGGGTTGGAAGAAACTGGCTGTTTCCAGGGGACTCTACCATGCTTCCTACCAATCAGAGCTTGATTTGTCAGGAATGACTCACTGAAAAGGGTCATGTGCCCTGGCACAGCTTGGCTGAGTCATGTACTCCTGACTCACCAAGGTGTGCCTGGATTGGTTGAGTCATTGAGGCTGTATCACAGATAACCATGTATTTGGCACTCAGAAGCTGAGTAAGCAGTTCTGAGCCAATTAGGGCTCTGTAGCCATAATTACTAAGAGCACTGCTTAGCACAGCTGAGCATAGCCTGGTACAGCCTAGTTGTCATGACTGACCATGATCCCCATTGTATTGTGGTCTCCTGGGTTGGGCTTAAGCCCGGGCTGAGCCTGAGCCAGGCCCAAGCCTCAAAAAGCCCACTGCAAGGGCTGGGCTTGAGATCTGGGAAGCCCGAGCCCGGCCCTTAAGCCCGAGGCTTTTGGGTGGGAACCTCGATCGTTGCCGCCATCGAGGATCGTCGCCCAAAACTAGATACATATGTACTCTATCTACCAAAAAAGTATCTACCAGGTACCCAAATCCTAATACACTAATTTTTTTGCTTTCCTCCACCACACCCATCCTCCAATGAGTCCCATGGAACCACTCGGCCTGAACTGCTTTTAATTGGTGCAGGATCAACCTCATCATCGGTGAGTGCAGCACTTCTCGATCCCAGTAATGTAGTGAAGGTGCCAGGCCAGCCAAAACATGCCAACAAAAGGTCAGGCGACGTTGAGCAAGAACCACCAAAGAACAAGAAACAAGAGCACTTGCCAAAAAATCCAGGGAGCAAGTCGAGTGGTAAAGGAAAAGAAAGGGATGTTGCGATTGAGGATGTGCCTGGTGCGTATTGTGTATTCACATCATTGATATATCGGGTACTGATAAGATACAGATGTCCCTGACTTACCACCCGCCACGCTTATTCATGACGAGGCACACCCGGAAGGCTGGCTCAAAGATCTCGATGGAATAGAGGATCTACCCGAGGCAGGCGCCAAGATTGCAACCGATCAGGGATGTTAATGTTTCACATCACAGATTTCACTACTCTAATCTCATTGTGATTAGCCTGTGACTGTCTTCGATAACCCACACTTCAAGGAGATGTTGGTAATGGTGTCATGCTCCAAGGAGACCGTCAACCTTCCTGGTCCCAAGCTGGCTCACTTGGAGGTAATACAAATATTCCAGGGGCACTTGCGCGATCTCAAATCGCGATTTTTTGTGAGTTAAATGATTTCAATTAAAAGTAATTAACTTCAGCGCTATTTCTAGAGCCCCAATCTTCGAGGCTTGATCTCATGCACGTGTGATGCATGGCAAGCATCAAATGTGGATGGATACTTCGCAGTTACCGGGCAGAATGCTCTCCTCAGTTTTATGCGGCTCAATGGCGCACATTCAGGTAGGCGTCTCGGTCTTGTTTTACTGTCACTCTAATCTATGTCATAATAGATCGGTTGGGTGACATGTGGCAATGCCAGCAACAACTCCACCATGATGGAGGAGTTATCACGTGGCATTGAGGAATGCACGGGGGAAAAATACTGTCCAGTGGAACATCGCATCAGGTTCAGTGCTTTCAGGCCAGTGTTGACTGTTTCAGATGCCTGGCCCACTGCATCAACCTGGCCATGCAGGCAGTTTTATCGACACACTCCAAGGCCCCGCATTATGATCCTGAATGACCGGATGAGCACATCCCTGACACAAATGCAGTAAAACGAGATGCTGTGGGTCTCATCCGTGCGATCTGTGTCAAAGTGAGTATTTGGGTTTCTTTAATGTCTTCCAGATGCTGATAGGAGTGAGTAGGAGCAGTCCTCAGCCAAGCGCAAGGACATATTTCAGAGACTTCAGCGGCGGCATGATGTCAAGCATCCCATGACGCTATTGCTCGATATGGTAGTTCGCTGGTCATCGACATACATCATGCTTGATAGGGCCAATCGCAACAGAGAGGTATGTATTGGATTTCATAAGTAATGCTAATTCTGACAGCTTGTTTAGCACATCAACCACTTTGTGCTCGAAATCGCCCACCTCGAGAAGGATCACATGAAATCTATGAAACTGATGAAGCTTGCTCTAACCCCTGGAGAGTGGGAATCGGTTAAAACATTCTTACAACTTCTCCAGGTGAGTACTGTTAACTATGACAGTGGTGTGTATCCTAACTACTATTTTCATCAGTTTGCTGCTCAAAGATCTCGATGGAATAGAGGATCTACCCGAGGCAGGCGCCAAGAAGAATAAAGAGTGTACTTGTCAAGATTGGTTTTCAGGCGTTAATATTGTGTATTAGTGAACACAGTGAATGCCCGAATGACTTGTGCGAATAAGTATGCCGTTCGGCGAATAGGTGAACCAATGAATGTTCACAAGGTAAGAGGGTTTGCCTAAACAGGGCTCACCCTATCTACAGTTAAGCGAAATCACCTGTGGCTCTTGACGATTAACGTGCAAGGTCTCACGGAAGGGCTGTCTAAGTCTCGACAATCCCTTCGCTGGCGAAGGTGCTCCTTCGGAGCCCTTCGCCAACAGCACAGAAAATGGTTTGAAGGCTAAGGTAACGAAGATGAAGTATGAGAACTCACCAGTGATGCCTAAGTCCTCTGCTAGTCGAAGATGGAAATCTCCAAGAGAAGGCTTAAGATGATGACCACGGCGAGGTCAAAGCTGCACAAGATGGACGATGTATGATAGTTGAACTGGGGAATATAGATGCAAATGTAAACTACTTATATCAAATGCTCGTAAGGTATCAGCGAATAGGAAAGAGGCCGTTGTGAGTCAGGGTTGGATAGGGGTGCGCAGTCGTGATACAACATAGATGAAATAAACATACAATAGAATGAGAGAAGAGGGAGAACATGAAACGACGGAGGGTGAAGGTGGCGAAGACACCTATGTACGAAATCATGTCTTGGGGCCCGCATATACCCTGCCCTGCACGGGTTCTTCATCTACTGGGTTGATCCCACACGACCCACAGGTAGGACGTCCCGCGAACACACCCATGCTCATATGAACACCAAAAGGGGTTGGATCGAGAAGCTGATAGAGTTACTGACAAGCCATCATGCTGGAGAGGGATGTCGATCGTGATTTGATGGTGTGCCTGTTGGCGAATGATGCGAGCAGCGAATGATCATTCGGCGAAATGCGAGGAGGGGCAAACAGAGGTGACATAGAGGAGGACAGGTCGAGGTGGAGGGTGAAGACGAGCGAACACGGAAGAGGAGTAGCGAAAGGGGAAATGGGGATAACAAGGTGCAGGAAATACACAGGTCATGACAATCCAATTACCCGAACGCCATCGGAAGAGGGTTGCGCAGAGGAGGTGGTAGACCCAGCGATGACTGCTGATTCAGTCCAAAGACGTCGATCGTGCGTTTGATGGTGTGGCTATGGTAATTGGCACGAACAGCGAGAATTGGTTGCTGAACATGGCGATGGCGATTGGAAAGAACACGAAGGTGGAGTGAGAAAATAGGAAAACTGAGCATCTGAGTATGGGAAATGAACGCGTCATGACAGTACTGTAGACATACAGTTTTTTTTTGACAATCTGCATGAGCAAATGGGGAAAAAGGTAATGGATTGCAAGTTGTGCCGGTGCGTCTGAACAGCCCCACCCAGAGACACCACGATCGCTGACTTTAGAACTAGCAAGCATAGCCGGCAGAAAATAACTTTCGTTCACGATGTCTCTACACTGCATCGCCATGTGCAGTCAATGCATGAGGTGTGTCATTTGACTCAGATATACTAATTCAATTGATAATACGATATCTACACATTCAGGGGAAATATAATGAGTGGTGTGCCAAGACTGACTTCGTTAGCAAGTTGCCAAATGCAGTCAAGGACGCCAAGGTGGTTGCCAAGGAACTTTTGACTGACCATTTTGGTCCAGCCCCTGCCAAGGCCGAAAGGGTCACAGCTCCATATACCAATGATGCATTTACGTATGCCTATCACTAGATCTTACACCCATGCCCGCGGTAGCCGCGTCACCCCAACCATAGAGGCCCGCCGTGCACGAAGTGCTTCACACCGCCCCAAAAACCCCCCATTCCGTCACCGCTACGACAACCCCCCTCCATCTTCGAACTCATCTTGACACCGAGTTATAGGTGTCGGTCACGGACATATCAGTGAGGTTCCCGAGGATCCCCGCGGTGAGTCCCCCAACCCTAGCGACCCCAGAGGTGGTCATGGCGGCAATAACGACTCCGGTCCCGAGCACAATTCTGATCCCGATGCAGAGGCCCCGAGACGAAACCCCAACCCGAATGCAGAGGCAGATGGCAAGGAACAGGTTGGGCGCCATATGCTCACGGCTTTGGAAAAGCTCGCCGACAATGGACTCGGTGGAGGAGATCATGCCGATTCAAAGGCGAAACTTCGGGAACCCGACCAATTTGACAGTTTGGACCCGAGGAAACTCTGAGGTTTCCTTCTCCAGTGCATGTTGAATTTCCATGCCAAACCCCAAGCTTTCTGAGATGGTTCTGCGAAAGTGAACTATGTCCTGTCCTTTCTCAAAGGGACCGCTCTTGATTATTTCGAGCCTTTCCTCACTGACGACCCTGTTAACTTCCCTGCTTCTCCCATTGGCAAGCTTCTACCAAACCGTATCCCAGACCGTAGATGGCAGGTTATGTCTGTTGACTTGATTGTAGAACTGCCTACCAGTCATGGCTATGATGCTCTCCTTGTTGTTGTCGATCGCCTCTCAAAGCGTGCACATGTCATTCCCACCACTTCAGATGTAACTTCAGTGGGAGTTGCCCGACTCTTCCGTGATCATGTTTGGAAACTTCATGGGCTCCCTGAAGAAATCATCAGTGATCGAGGCACACAGTTCATCTCCCAGTTCATGCGTGAACTGAACAAACTTCTTGGTGTCAAAGTCGCTGCCTCTACTGCTTATCACCCCCAAACTGATGGACAGACTGAAAGGGTTAATCAGGAGATTGAGCAATACCTTCGACTATTCATCAACCAGCGTCAGGATGATTGGTTCGAATGGATATCCTTGGCCGAGTTTGCCTATAACAACCGAATCCATGCCTCAACCCAGACTACACCCTTCATGTTGGACAGTGGCCAACATCCAAGGCTGGGACTGGAACCAGTCTGGGAAACTCGACTCGAGGCCCTGGATGAGTTCACAACGCGGATGGAAGCGGCCACGAGAGAAGCTCGTTCAGCCCTGTCCAAGGCAGCAGAGGACATGGCACACTTCTATGACGTGCACCATAAAGCAGCCCCAGTTTATAAGCTTGGTGACAAGGTCTGGCTCAATGCACAAAACATCACAACCACTCGCCCAATGAAGAAGCTAGACCACAAGTGGCTAGGTCCCTACACGGTTAATAAGGTGGTCTCACGAAATGCCTATGGTCTAAATCTTCCTGCATCCTTTGGTCGCACACATCCAGTGTTCTCTGTCGTCCTGCTTCGGCCATATGAAGATGACCCAATTCTTGAATGTCATGCCCCTCCACCACCCCCCCCTGTCATACGGGATGGAGCCGAAGAATATGAAGTTGAAAGGATTCTAGACAGCAGGATGTTCCGTGGAAGGTTGGAGTATCTCGTGCGCTGGAAGGGCTATGGAGCTGCCGACGATCTTTGGCTACCAGCAAAAGATGTCTCTGGGGCAAAGCGACTCATTAAGGAATTTCACCGGCAGAACCCAGAGGTACCTCAGCGTATCTCAGCAGCCACATACATGTCCCTCCCTTTCCAGAGATTTCAGAACTTCACAGAACCTTCCAGGCAAACTCTCTTCGACTGGACAGCAGGCAGGGCTTCTACTCATAATGTCAAGGGTCCAGGACCCCAAAGATAAGCGATATCGGCCTCCGCCTAACCAATTCATTCCGATAAGCTATATATCCCCTCTCCACCTATGACCGCTCGCTTCCACTGCATCGACCCCACCACATCCATCAACCATGTCCTTGCCTGCCATTGAGCTTGTTGCCCTCCCCAGCTTCACCCAAAACCTCTCTGACCTGCCAAACATGTCACGTGTCGATCCCACCCTCCTGCACTTCTCCGGCTTCTCGTCATCCAGAGCAGCCAGTGAAGCCAAGCTACAAAGGATGCTTGACTGCCGTGATCTCGACGTCGCATGGTCTTCAAAGTGGTCCGTCAGCTCTGAGGACCTCACACCAGCGAAGAGTCAGGCGCCCACTCGCCCTGCACTCACATTCCTCAGACCCCGACACAGACGAGAGAACACGTACTACATCGGCGACCCTGTCTTCCTCAACGATGGAACCCCCCCGTGTGGAACCCCCTACACTTTCGAAGGCTGGGTGGGGCGACATTTCCGTAACATGGCAGGAGAGCGAATACGTCGAGCAAGGTTCCGAGGGCCGCACTTGCCCATGGACCCCAATCCCCCTGAGCTCATCATTGACCTGCGTTACCAGGAAGGGAAGGGTCAGGAGAGATGGTGGTCCCGCCTGTGGCATACTTGGAAACGATGTCTCGGTGGATGTTGGGGGCTAGGTGGCAGCTGTGCTTGTCGGGACGACAAGCATTGAGAGGGGGGTGATGTCAGGGTTCACGTGTTTCCTTCCACAAGTTTCTATTTTCTTCCATGAGTTTCCGTCACCTTCCGTCAGTTTCCATAACCTTCCGTCACCTTCTGTCACATGTCACTTTCCGTCACATGTCACTTTCCGTCACTTTCCGTAACCTTCTACAAGTTTCCATCTCCCGTATTATGTAAGCCTTGCCAGCGCTATAAGACTGTAGCCCATGTGGTGGCGTTTCCTCAGCTTGATCTCTGAGGATACCCACTACACAGGCAAGTCCCCATGTATCTATCGTTGGTAGAGTTATAAACTGAGGATACCCACTACACAGTTGGTCATTGTCCTAGTATCGGCTCTTATCTCCTTGAGTATCTTTGGTTGTGGCTTCGTCATTAGTGTTGCCCTCACAGGCACTGCTCGCCCCTCCATGAGATCCTGCATGCTTACAGCCTGAAACCAGACAGCATGGAGAAGATCCACACTGTAGTGTTTGGGCCCAAATGGACCCCGGCTTTTCACACAAAAATCCCACAGAGCAAGGAACACGCAATAGCGGAGATCGCAGGGGAGAGCGCGGACGTGATGGTATTCACAGATGGGTCATGCATAGAGGGCGGAGTAGGAGCAGCAGTGGTACTATACAAAAACGGGAGAGAGTACAGAGCGGCATGACTGTACATGGGCCCCGAGAGTGAGCACACTGTCAGGGGACACCCTGTTTTCCATTTCCAGTTCCAACTCCGCTTCCGATTCCGATTCCATCTCCGCCTCCGCTCTCGGAAATGATTCCGCTTCTGGGAGAACTTCCACCAGTTCTGTTCGCCTTCCCAGTTCCACTCCAATTTCCGAGTTCCACTCCAATTTCCGAGTTCCACCCTCGGAACAGTGTCGGAAATCAAGCGACTCGCGTAATAGGTGACATCAAGGGTCGATCAAGGGTCAGGGAGGTGCAGGGTTGATGGCGGGTGCCAAGTGTTGTCCCTGGCTGCGCAGCGTAGTATAATACGGGCTCGCTGACATTGGGGGTCCTTAGACTTTTCTCTTTGGATTTCCCCTTGTCAGGTGAGAATCCCCTCTCTTGTATGCTCTGTTCATTTATATAGACTTTGGATTTCCCCTTGTCAGTTGTGTGGTAGTGTGATCTCCACAACTAGCCAGGGTTGCCCTTACAGCAGAAAAGTCTCTCCCATAGAGGACCGGCGGTCGTACTGCGTGTCGCAGCCGCCATAGGTGCGTTCGGAATCGGAGACAGCGACTCGGAGATCGCAACCTCTTCCGCACACACAGCGTACGACAGCCCTTCTTCTTACGTCGAGCTCCCAACCCCGGAAATCCCGTCCCACATTTCTCCTTCCGACATGGATCCGGACGATCGTCTTCGGAATATGGAGGAGGAATTGACGCGGAACCGGATGAAGACCGACGCGATTGAAACAGCCTTACAAGCGATTTTGGCTAAGTTAGATATTCCACAAGGTGGTGGAAATGAAATGTTGGATGATCCGGATTTCGGAAAAGCGGAACTAGCGGAGGAGAGAAAGTCCGCGAAGTTAGCAAAGGTCAAACCCGCAACTCCGGCGGACTTTGACGGAGATCGGGAGAAGGGACGCGCATTCTTCAACACATGCAGCATCTACTTCGCAATTGTCGGAGATCTCTTTCCGAACGACCAGGCTCGGATTCACTGGGCATTGTCCTTTTTCAAGTCGGACCGCGCATCCCGTTTTGCAAACAAGGTGATCCGACATGAAGCAAAGGGCAAGGGGAACTACTTCCGAGACTGGGACGCCTTCGAGAAAACATTTTCCGACCAGTTCTGCCCAAAAAATGAGCAGCTCACAGCCCTTACGAAGCTCGAGGGGACCAGCTGGTACCAGGCCAAGGATCCGGTCGATGACTATATCGATCGCTTCCAGGAGCTCATCGACCTTGCGGAGTATGATGACGACAAGACGATCGTCATCAAATTCCGACGAGGACTCGATCCGACACTCCAGAACCAAGTTGCGCTGCTTGGGGATGGAGCTCCGGACTTTGATGACCCGGAAGGGTGGTACCAAGCTGCACAGAGGGTGTCCCGGAACAGGGAAGCAAATGAGGCCTTCGTGGAGACGAGCCGGAATATGACGCGCAGTTCCACTCGTCCTACTCCACCTGTGCCAAAATCTGGAAGCGCATTCATTCCCATGCGGAAAGTATTTCCGACGCTTTCTCCGCCCGCTCCTATTAGGAACCATAGCCCTCCTCCCTCGAAGAGTGGCCCTGCCCCAATGGATGTTGACCGCATGCGCGGAAAAGGCCGCGGAACTATCACCTGCTTCCGATGTCAACAACCAGGCCACTATGCCCGCGAGTGCCCCCAAGCATTTGACATCCGGCTTATGACCACAGAGGAGAAACTCGAGCTCCTTCCAGAGTTCCTCGCACTTGCGGACATAAGCGGAGTGCCTACTGCGGAAGGAGTTTCCGAAAATGCGGAACATGGCGCATCGGAAGCGGAAGATGCGTCGGATTTTGTGACGCGCAGCGGGTGAGATGTGTGCCCCTGCTGCCTGTACATAACCGGTTTGCCTGTCTTGAAGTAGAGAATGAAAAGCCCCGACTCCCCTCACTTCATACAGACCCACCGGATAAAGTCACACAAAAGCCAAATCCGACACCCCGTCTATCCCGCATCCGCCCTTGGGAGAGACGCCTTCCGAAGCGCTATGTCGTTGCTGCCACCCCTGGCCCCAAGTCACTAGTCATTAAGGTAGAGATCCAGACGACAGATACGGCGGAAGTCAAATCCGGACCCGCCCTTGTCGATTGCGGGGCCACTGGTCAGTTTATGGACCGGGACTATGTGGAACGGAACCGACTGACGACGCGGAAGTTGCAACGTGCAATCCCGGTGTTCAATGTGGATGGAAGCCCCAATGAGGCAGGGTCCATCACGGAGATAGTGGACACAATTCTCCGCTACGATGGACACTCGGAACGCACTTCCTTCGCTGTCACCAGCCTGGGGAAGCAAGACATCATCCTTGGGTTTACCTGGCTTCAAGAGCACAACCCGGAGATCAATTGGCAGACTCGGAAGGTACTGATGAGTCGATGTCCAGCCAAGTGTCACATGTGCCGGTCGGAAGTGCGGAAGGAGCACCAGGAGCAGCGGAAGACCGAACGGCTCATACAGACATGTCGTTCCGGCCCCCATCCACTGCTTGCAGAAGAAGACTCGGAAGCGGAATTTGACCCGGATCCCCCTTCCAATTCCGATTCCGACGTCATCCGACTCGGCCTGGAAGACGCTCTGACGGAAGGGGAGCGCTTGCTGTACGTAAACCTTCCACCCGAGGCGGAACACATCCGCGCCACCGGAAATATTTCGCAACGCCTTGCTGAAGCCTCTAAGAGGTATGATAGAGTGGAGGCGGAAATTCCGGAGTACCTGCGGGAGTTTGAGGACGTCTTCTCCAAGGAGTCGTTTGATGCCCTGCCTCCGCGGAAACTGTGGGACCATGCCATCGAGTTGGAGCCTGGGTCGAAGCCCACCAACTGCAAGGTCTACCCGCTGTCACCCAAGGAGCAGGTAGAGCTCGATGCATTCCTTGCGGAAAATCTCCGTACAGGGAGGATCCGCCCCTCCAAGTCACCCATGGCATCTCCGGTGTTCTTCATCAAGAAGAAGGACGGCTCGCTCAGACTTGTGCAGGATTACCGGGCCTTGAATGCGATCACGATCAAGAACCGGTACCCCATTCCCCTCATTTCCGAATTGATCACACAACTCCGCGGGGCGAAGTACTTCACCAAGCTGGATGTCCGCTGGGGCTTCAATAATGTCCGGATCCGGGAGGGAGATGAGTGGAAGGCGGCATTCCGCACCAACCGAGGACTCTTTGAGCCACAGGTCATGTTCTTTGGCCTCACCAACAGTCCTGCCACGTTCCAGACAATGATGAATGACATTTTCCGTGACATGATAGCAGAAGGGGTTGTCTGCGTCTACCTCGATGACATCCTCATCTTCACAAAAACAATGTCCGAACATCGGGAAGTCGTGCGGAGAGTGCTGGAACGACTCCGGGAGTACAACCTGTGTCTCAAGCCGGAAAAGTGCGAATTTGAGCGGACGCGGATAGGGTATCTTGGGGTGATCGTGTCGGAAGGAAAGGTGGAAATGGACCCCGTCAAGGTTTCCGGTGTGTCGGATTGGCCGGTGCCGCGGAACAAGAAGGAAGTCCAGTCCTTCATTGGGTTTGTCAATTTCTACCGGCGGTTCATCAAGGACTTCTCCTGCCACGCCCGTGCCCTCTTCGACCTCACCAAGAAGGAGGTTGGATGGCGGTGGGGAGAGCCGGAACGGGCCTCCTTTGACAAACTCAAAGAGCTGATCACTTCCGCCCCGGTCCTGATCTTTCCCGACGACTCTCGCCCTTACCGAGTGGAGGCGGATTCTTCCGACGCAGCTACCGGAGCGGTCTTGTCGCAACAGTCATCTGAAGAAGGTGGGGGGTGGCATCCGATTGCCTTCTTCTCTAAGAGTCTCAGTCTGGTCGAGCGGAACTACGAGATCCATGACAAGGAGATGCTGGCAATCATCCGAGCGCTGGAGGAGTGGCGACACTTCCTCGAGGGTGCTCTATGCCCATTTGAGATCTGGACAGACCACAAGAACCTTGAGTAGTTCCGCACGTCTAAGAAGTTGAACCGACGACAAGCACGGTGGTCCCTACACCTGTCCCGGTTTGACTTCATGCTCCACCACCGCCCCGGCCGCACCATGGGCAAGCCCGATGCCCTATCCCGCCGTGCGGATCATGGAAGCGGAAGCGGAGACAATGCGGATATGACACTGCTCCGCCCAAGTCTCTTTGCAATCCGCGCCCTAGAAGGAGTGACTGCAGTTGGAGCGGAAGCGGAAATGCTCCGGGACATCCGGAGACAGTATCGGAATGGAGAGAAGGAGGAGTCGGTGGTGAAGGCAGTGGAGGAACTTCGGAAAGGGCACTCACGGTCTGTACGGGCAGCGGAATGGTCGGAACGGGATGGGCTGCTCCACTTCAGAGGCAAGGTCTACGTTCCAGATGGGGCGGACCTCCGCCGCCGCATCGTGTCCCAGCACCATGACACACGGGTCGCTGGGCATGCTGGCAGGTGGAAGACGCTGGAGTTAGTGGCTCGGAATTACTGGTGGCCTCAGATGTCCCGCTACATTGGACAGTACGTGAAGACATGTGACCTTTGTCTCCGAACCAAAGCGCAACGACATCCACCCGTCGGAGAACTTGTTCCGCTCCCGATTCCCGAATCCCGCTGGGACACCATCAGCGTCGACTTCATTGTTGAACTCCCAGAGTCTCATGGCTACGACGCGATCATGAACGTCGTGGATTCGGTAAGCAAGGTGTCCCACTTCATTCCGACGCACACGACGATCACAGCCCTCGGAGCGGCCCGCCTGTTCCTTGCCCATGTCTGGAAGTTGCATGGGCTCCCGAAGCAAGTTGTTTCCGACCGAGGTCCGCAGTTTGTCGCGGAACTGACTCGGGAACTCTACCGCCTGCTCGGCATAAAGCTAGCTACCACCACGGCGTACCATCCGCAGGGTGACGGACAGACGGAACGGGTCAATCAGGAGTTGGAGCAATATCTCCGCCTCTTTGTCAATGAGAGGCAGGACGACTGGGATGAATTACTTCCGCTGGCGGAATTCCAATACAACAACCATGTCCATTCCGCCACACAACAGACTCCCTTCATGCTCGACTCCGGACGACACCCGCGGATGGGCTTCGAACCACGCCAGGCTGAGTCCCGACTCGAGACGGTCAATGAGTTCCGAGACCGCATGGACTCCACCCTTTCGGAAGCCAAGTCGGCCCTTGCAAAGGCCAAGGATGACATGGCGAGGTACTACAACCAACGCCGGGTTCCTGCCCCAGAGTACCAAGTTGGAGACAAGGTGTATCTAGATGCAAGTGACATCCGCACCACACGCCCTTCACAGAAGCTTGCCCACCGCTACCTTGGGCCCTTCACAGTGACGCGGAGGGTTGGACGGAATGCATACCGCCTCCGACTTCCGATGTCCATGTCCCGCCTCCACCCCGTCTTCAACGTGGTGAAGTTACTCCCTATGCTTGAGGACCCAATTCCAGGTCGGAAGGCTCATCCGCCACCTCTGCCAGAGATTGTAGATGGGGAAGAGCACTACGTGGTGGAACGGATCCTGGACAGCCGGTTTGTGCGAGGACGACTCCAATTCCTCGTGAAATGGGAAGGGTATGGGTACGAGGAGAATTCGTGGGTCCCGGAGCAAGATGTTTCCGCCCCGGACAAGCTCGGGGAGTTCTATAGGACACATCCCGGTGCCCCTCGCCGGATCCGCTCATTGGCATTTCAATCCCTCGTGTCCCGTGCTTCGAGGACGCAGCACGCTAGAGAGGGGGTGATGTCAGGGGACACCCTGTTTTCCATTTCCAGTTCCGACTCCGCTTCCGATTCCGATTCCATCTCCGCCTCCGCTCTCGGAAATGATTCCGCTTCTGGGAGAACTTCCACCAGTTCTGTTCGCCTTCCCAGTTCCACTCCAATTTCCGAGTTCCACTCCAATTTCCGAGTTCCACTCCAATTTCCGAGTTCCACCCTCGGAACAGTGTCGGAAATCAAGCGACTCGCGTAATAGGTGACATCAAGGGTCGATCAAGGGTCAGGGAGGTGCAGGGTTGATGGCGGGTGCCAAGTGTTGTCCCTGGCTGCGCAGCGTAGTATAATACGGGCTCGCTGACATTGGGGGTCCTTAGACTTTTCTCTTTGGATTTCCCCTTGTCAGGTGAGAATCCCCTCTCTTGTATGCTCTGTTCATTTATATAGACTTTGGATTTCCCCTTGTCAGTTGTGTGGTAGTGTGATCTCCACAACTAGCCAGGGTTGCCCTTACACACACGGTGTTTGAGGCTGAGCTGACCGCGGCGGCTATGGGAGCCAAAATGCTCAACGAGGAAAGGGGCAGAAGATATGTGATAGCTCTGGACAACCAGGCAGTGATCCAAACGACCCAAAGGGAGAGCGCCATATCAGGACAGTACATAATCAACACTTTACACAGACAAGTCCAAAGAGTCATCGAGCGACAGCCAGCGGTGAAAGTCGTCATGAGGTGGGTACCGGGGCACGAAGGCATAGAAGGAAACAAAAGAGCAGATGAGGAGGCCAAAAAGGCAGCGAAGGGGGACTCCAGCAGAAACCAGGAGATACCCATAGAATGTCGAGGGAACATGCCGATAAGCAGGACCGCCAAGACCCAGAGACACAGCTCAGAGCTCAAGCAGATGACGAAGAATATGTTTGCTAAGTCCCCCAGAGCACAGTGCGCGTTTGAAATTGACCCAAGCATGCCGTCAGCAGCATTCTCAAAGATTACCAAAGACATGCCATGCCAACACGCTAGCCTACTCGAACAGCTTAGGACAGGGCACATCACGCTAAACAAGCACCTGTACAAGATTGGCAAGGCGGATTCACCCATGTGCCCAGCATGCAGAAGCACACAAGAAACCGTACATCACTACCTATTCTGATGCCCGGCATACAGCGAACAAAGGAAATGTCTGGAGAAGGGGTTGAGAGGAGCGAAGTCTGTGAAAACGCGTCTAGGAAGCCACAATGCCATGGAACACACATTTCAATATATAAACGATACAGGAAGGTTCAAGAGGACATACGGCGATCTATCCTTACAAGTGAAGAAGAGGGACAAAAGTAAGAGGGCAGAGATGGGAACAAGGAACTAGAAGAGGAGGAACACAGCTGCACACACTACCTCGCCCACATAGGCATGGACAAACCTGGGGCTTTGCCCACCGAGGATAAGTAGAGGTAGAGGACAAAAGGCGAGAAGGAGAACAGATAGAACGAAATTGTACACACCATCTTACATAGGGCACGGCCCCAAAAGACGAAAAAAAATAAAAAATAAAAATGGTGAGATGCCGGTAGTGGCGCTGGGAGCATTATTGTACGCAAACTCGGCAAGCGGGAGCAACTCGGACCAATTGTCTTGTTGATAGTTGCAATATACCCGAAGATATTGTTCGAGAGTTTGATTTACACATTTGGTTTGACCATCGCCTTTGGGATGATATCCGGAGGTAAAGTGCATGGCTTGGGACACCGTGCTTCGAGAACACATGCAAGACAAACAGGCGGGCTAGGTCAGCGGAAGTGATTGTGTCGTACATTGGAATGAAGATGCTCTGCTTGGTTAAGCGGCAGACTACCACGAGGATCGCAGTGAATCCCGAGGATGCCGGCAACTGCTTGATGAAATCCATTGAGATGGAATTCCATGGTTGCTCGGGTATCGGGAGCTGCTTGAGGGTGCTATAGGGCCAGTGACGCTGGGACTTCAAACGGGAGCAAGTGGTGCAAGACTTGCAGAAGTCGATGATGAAAGACCGAATTGTGGGCCAGGTGTATTCCCGGCGTATCAGAGCAAGGGTCTTGTTTTGGCCAAAGTGTCCCGAGAGTATGTGGTCATGTTTATACTGGAGTACTTGGAGCCAGAGATCGTCGGCCTCGGGAACCTATATGTGGCCATCATGGCGTAGAAAGCCATCGTCGGTTTGCATCCATCTTGGGTCAGAACTATCACCGAGATGCCGGCTGGCAACAGGGTTGGATGCCAGATTGGCTAAGATGTTGGCATGAAGCTTTTCGGAGTCCATCATAGTGCTTGCTCGGAGGATGGGTGCAACCAGGTAAGTCGCCCGGAGTGATTCCGATAGTTGTTGATTTGTGAAAATCGGTCGGAAGTTTTGCGGATTGACTGAGGCGTAGTCATTGCCTCCCTCTTTAAGGTAGATGTCCCATTGTCTAGTGAGAGTGTTGGGTTTTGTACTGAGCTTTCTGGGACGGAACCGAATAATGAGGTTAAATTGGGAGAGGAACTCGGACCAGCGGGCTTGCCGTCGGGTTAGCAACTTAGTGGTGGAAAAATACTCCAAGTTTTTGTGATCAGTGACAACGTCGATAGGGGAGCCGGAGCCCTCCAAGTAATGTCTCCAACGTTGAAATGCTTCAAAGATTGCCAGTAGCTCTTTGTCGTGGACTGTTACGACCCATTCCCGAATCCAGACCGAAGCTTGGCTTCGGCTCTCATTCGGGAACCTCAGGTATTTCTCAGCTTCCTTCGGGTTTCCCTTCGCACTCCCCATCACCCCTGATTCCCTTATTAGTTAGTTCTCCGGTGACCCTTCAGGTGATCCAGGTGATGGCTCTGGAGGTTCTGACAACGATCGGGACCTCCCCAACCTGCCACCTGAGGACCTCGGTGACCTCGAGGACAACGAGCTTATGCGTTGAGTGTTCATCAAACTCGTGAAACCTCATGAGTCCGAAGCACGAGCCAAGGTCAAGGAACCGGATAGTTATGATGGTACTGACCAGGCCAAGCTTCGCACCTTCTTCCTTCAATGCGTACTCAACTTCCGAGATCGTCCCACAGCGTTCAAGACTGGGGCCTCGAAGGTGCAGTATGCTATTTCTTACCTGTCTGGCTCAGCTCTACAGTATTTTGAGCCAGTGATCCTCGGTGAAGTCCAACCTGAGCCAGATTGGCTCGAGGACTGGGACAGCTTCAAGGCTGAGCTCGAGCTCAACTTCGGCCCATACGACAACGCTGCCCAAGCCGAGATTGACCTCGAGAAGATCGTTATGAAAGAGCACCACAAGGCCGTGTGATTCTTTATCGACTTCGCCTGAGCTTCAACTCGGACTCAGTGGAACAACGCGGCCCTCCAACACTTCGCCTACAAGGGCTTGGCCAAACGAATCAAGGACGACTTACTTCACTTCCCTCGATTCTGCAGCCTCGCCGAGCTTAGGAACTTCATGCTGGAATGCGACAGCCGTTACTGGGAGCGTAAGGAATATGACGCCATGATCAATGGTCGTAGCTCCCAGCCTGCACACGCCACTAATCAGTCCAGCAGCAATGCCACTAACAACAACCAGTCTTCCAGCGGTTCCAACAACAATAAGAACCGCAACAAGACTAACAACAATGGCAAAGGTTCCAACAACAACTCTTCGAACAACAAGAGCCAGCCCGACATATCGAGCAAGCTCGGGAAGGATGGCAAACTACTTCCCGAGGAACGCCAATGTCGGGTCGACCAGGGCCTTTGTCTACTTTGCGGCACCAAAGGCCACATCGTCAAGGACTGCCCGAAGAACAAGTCTACCAGTGGTAGTGGTTCTAAAGGTCGGGCAGCAAAGACCCCCAACGAGGGGACTTCGGCCGCCATTACAGAGGTGAAAAAATAGGTAGCAACCTCGGAACCACACGATCCGAGGATTGCGGTAACCTCACCCATGTGCTCAGACTCAGTGCCGCTTCTCATTCATTGTCCAAAGATTCCCTTAATGTAGATCTAACCTCGCCTTCGCTTCCCAACGTCGCTTTTGTTGCATTAGTTGACTGCGGGTCCTCAGACTGTTTTATTGAATCCAGATTTGTCCAGAAGTACTCTATGCCTGCTTATCCTGTCTCTCCTATACCCTTGAAACTATTTGACGGTAGTACTAACACTACCATTACCCAAGCTCTAGACCTCTGTATCTGCTTTCCGACTGGCGAACAACAATGGGTTACCTTCTACGTAACCTCGCTCGACTCGAGTTGCTCGGTGGTACTTGACCACAACTGGCTCACCCGCTACAATCCGTCGATTGACTGGGTATTGGGCAGTATTACTTTCAAGACCATCGACCTAACTATGACTCCAGCAACCACGGCGACGTCAGCCCGCTCAGCTTCGGCTACGACTTCGACCTCGCCTACGGCATCTTCACCCCTGCCTTCGACCTTGTCTCAGAACTCGCCTCCGAAGTTGCAAGCACCACTCATTTCCCTAATCAATGCACCCACTTTCATGCGTGCATCTAGATTGGAAGGGTCCGAAGTGTTTCAGCTCAATCTGGCCTCGCCTGAGCTCCTCGCCCGAGGAGCAACATTGGGAGAAAGCTCTCCCAAGCTTTCTGAGAACGTTAAAAAACATGTTCCCGAAGTATATCACGAATTTTCAGATGTGTTCAGCAAAGCACACGCTGACACTCTAGCCCCCCACCGACCGCACGATATCAAGATCAACCTTGAAGAAGGGACCTCGCTGCCTATTGGTCCCATCTACTCTCTCTCAGCTTCCGAACTCAAAGCACTTCGCGAGTTCATCGATGAGCACTTGAACATCGGTTTCATCCGACCTTCACGCTCGCCTCATGGTGCACCGGTATTGTTTGTCCGCAAAAAAGATGGCTCACTTCGGTTGTGTGTCGACTTCCGAGGTTTAAACAAGATCTCGAAAAAAGATCGGTACCCATTACCATTGATTGCTGACTTACTTGATGCTCCAAAGAATGCTCGCATCTATACGAAGATTGACCTTTGTCACGCTTACCACCTCGTAAGGGTGGCCAAGGGTGGCGAATGGAAAACTGCCTTCAGGACCCACTATGGGTCTTTTGAATGGTTGGTTATGCCATTTGGTCTCACTAATGGCCCTGCTGCTTTCCAGAGATTCATGAACAAGATTTTCGCCGACCTTTTGGACGTTTGTGTGGTGGTATACTTGGATGACATTCTAATCTACTCCAGTGACCCCTCCAAACATGTTGAGCATGTCAAGGAAGTCTTGCGACAACTGCGACTCAACAACCTCTTCACCAAAGAAGACAAATGCGAGTTTCATCACGACTCGGTTGAATTCCTCAGCTACATACTCTCTCCCGAGGGCCTCACTATGGCAGACGACAAGGTAAAGGTCATTCAAGACTGGCCTGAACCTTGCAAAGTTCGCAACATCCAGTCTTTCCTCGGTTTTGCCAACTTCTACCGACGGTTCATTCACAACTACTCCGACATCACCATTCCTCTCACCCGACTCACCCGCAAGGGTACCCCTTGGAACTTTTCCGAGGATTGTCGACAGGCCTTCAACCTGTTGAAGAGGGCATTCACTACCGCTCCTATCCTTACCCACTGGATTCCTGACCTTCCACTAATCGTAGAGACTGATGCTTCAGATTATGCCTTAGCGGCAATCTTATCACTGCAAACCTCGGAAGGCGAACTTCATCCCGTCGCCTTTCACTCCTGCACATTCACCTCTACTGAGCTCAACTACGATGTTCATGACAAGGAGCTCCTAACAATTTTTGAAGCGTTTCAACGCTGGCGACACTACCTCGAGGGCTCTCGCGACCCTGTCGACGTTATCACCGATCACAAGAACCTCGAATACTTTTCAACAACGAAGCTCTTGACCCGTCAACAAGCTCGGTGGTCAGAATACCTTTCCCAATTCAACCTCGCCATTCGTTTGCGACCTGGTCGCCTCGGAACGAAGCCTGACTCTCTCACTAGACGATGGGACGTCTACCTTAAAGAGGGGAATAGCGACTATGCCACCATAAACCCACAGAACCTACGGCCAGTGTTTACTCAACACCAGCTGGCATCGTCCCTTAGAGCTACTAACCTCGCTCCCGTCGTACCCTGAGCCGCTTCGATCCTTGATACCGAGCAGATCCGAGCTGACGTACTAGCGAACCTCCCCTCGGACCCCATAGCCAAGTCGCACCTCGGCTTGGTTAATGACCCGAGGTGGACCACAGACCCCGAGGGTTTTCTCAAGCTTGACAACCGAACCTATGTTCCAGCGGCCCAAGACCTTCGACTTCGCATCCTGCAATACAAGCACGATCACATTCTCTCGGGACACTTCGGGGTCAACAAGACCTTGGAGCTGATCCGACGAGACTACACTTGGCCAGGGATTAGATCCTTTGTCAAGGAGTATTGCAAGACGTGTACCACTTGTATGCAAAGCAAGCCGCAACGTCACAAGCCCTATGGTCTCCTCAAACAACTTCCTGTTCCCGAGAAGCCTTGGAATTCCATCTCTATGGATTTCATTGAGCAGCTTCCCCCTTCATCTGAGTTCACCTCCATACTAGTGATTGTTGACTGCTTCACTAAGCAGGTTATCTTCATTCCAACCACCGACAAGATAACCTCGCAAGAGCTCGCTCACCTCTTCGTCCTTCATGTCTTTTCCAAGCATGGAGTCCCCTCGCACATCACCTCGGACAGGGGTTCCAAGTTCGTCTCGCACTTCTGGCATTCTCTAGGGAAAGCCTTGGACATGTGGTTGCATTTTACCTCAGGATATACTGCAACTACCAACAGTCCAATTGGGCTTCACTCCTTCCCCTAGCTGAGTTCGCTTACAACAATGCGCCTAGCGCAACCACCGGCATATCCCCATTCTTTGCTAATAAGGGTTACCACCCGAACCTCGCAGCCCACCCCGAGTGCGACCTCACTTCGGCACAAGCTCGAGACTTCGTGGTTGACCTGGATGAGCTACACCAGGAACTTCGCCGTACCATCCTTGAGGCTCAGAAGACCTACCAAGCCTCGGCCGATGTTCGCTGCAAACCCGCTCCTGATTTCCAAGTAGGATCCCTCGCCTTTGTAAAGGCACAGTATTTCAGAACAACTCGGCCTACCAAGAAGCTCGCCGAGAAGTTCTTGGGTCCTTTTGAGATCATTTCCCAAGCAGGTACTCACTCCTTCACTCTTCAACTTCCAGAACACATGCATTCGGTCCATCTAGTATTCCACGTATCTATGCTCGAACCAGCCTCGCCCAACACCATCCCAAACCGAGTTCAGCCGCCTCCACCCCCAGTCGTTATCGACAGCGAGCCCGAGTTCGAGGTTTCCGAAATCCTCGACTCGAAGATCGATAATAGACGAAAGAGCTGCAAGCTGCTCTACCTTGTTAGGTGGGCTGGATACGAATGTACCGACGAAGAAACCTCGTGGAGCCTCGCTTCTGAGCTTGATCATGCCTCGGAGCTGGTCACTGACTTCCACGAATCTTACCCGGGCAAGCCGGGCCCTTTGACTGCCCTATGATCGTTTTCTTGTTTAACCCCCATGACCCAGTAGTTAGATAACAAAACTCACAATCGAACAACACAAAAAATCAATAAAATCCAAGAAATATTCCATTATTCCATTTACTAGTTTACTCCAACATCCTCATATCCTCTCCCTCGCTCTCCTTGCTACCCTCGCCTGACTCCTCCTCATTACTACTGCTACTTCGCTCCACCAGACCCCCATGTCCCCCATAATCCGCCAAGTCTCTCGCCCCCTGCATCCGCTTCAAGTAATTCCGCCTCCTCCTTATCCTCATGAACTCCACATCCGCCCTGTTCATCCTGTCATTCGCAGCCCTAAACTCCCCCAGCAACTCGCACACCCTCTCCCCAACCTCGCCAACTTTCTTCCCCACATCCCTCACCGCCGCTATCAACTCCCTCATCTCCGCACTTTGCTCCGACCTTTTCATTTTCGTGTCCTTCTGTAGTAGACAGGAATTATAGGCAGTAGGTATTGACTTGTTGCTCAAAAGAATAGACTAGAAATTAATTCACTCTCTCAGTGAATTTAGTTGTCACTGTAAATATATTATACACTACCTAGAAATTAATTCACTACAGAGTATTTCTAGGTCAATAAATCGAAGGAACACTAGACTAATTTACTTGCCAAGTCATTTCAGACTCCGCTGGGTGCAGCCGCCTGTGAAAATAGAAATAACAAAGTGGAATGGAGGGGTAGAGAGTAACTAGAAAACTTCGAAAATTATCAAAGAAATGGATGCATGGTACAAGAACAATGTGAGAAGAGATTGAAAAATCATACAACAAATTGAATATATTATGCTTGATTTTGGTGCAGGAGCATAAATGCACCCAACACGCCCCCTCAAGCTTAATATATTCCAATTTGCTCGTTGAGGATCTTCACTCTAGGACTAGGAAGTCCTTTAGTGAGAATATCTGCCAACATTTGTTTGGTTGGCAAATAAATGAGCTTGGCTTGTTGCTTTTTGATTATATCTCGAAGGAAATATAATCTGATGTCGAAATGTTTGGTTCTCGTGTGTTGTTGAGTGCCATACGTGATTGTAATGGCTGATTGATTGTCTGAATAAACTTGGATGGGTCTGTTCAGTGGTTGGAATATTTCAGAAATAAAATGGCGCATCCAGAGAGCCTCTTTGCCCGCATGGGTCAGGGCGACGAATTCGGCTTCAGTTGATGAGAGGGCTACTATCGACTGTTTCTGGCAACTCCATGAAACAGTGCCTCCATCAATCTGAAATAAGTATGCTGAATACGAACGCCTATGACTCTGTGAACCCCAATCCGCATCTGAATACCCCATCAAGCCGTCTCGATTTCTTCCAAGTGTGAGCTTGTAATGCTTCGTGCCTTTCAAATATTTGAAGACACGTTTGACTGCATTCCAATGTGTGCCACCTGGATTTTCGAGGAATTGTGAGAGCAATGACACCGCAAATGCAATGTCAGGTCGAGTGGCTACAGCTGCCCACATCAGTGATCCTATCGCTTGCCTGTATGGAAACTTCGACATGGCTTTCTTGCCTCTCTCTGTAGAAGGACATTGGTCTTTATATAATTTAACGGCTGGATCAAGAGGCGTAGCATAAGTTTTCGCATCTTCGAGATTAAATTTTTTGATGATCTTCTCGATGTATGCGGGTTGTGAAATTGCAATGGTTTTCTTCTGCCAGTCTCTTTCGATTTTGAGGTTCAATAGCCAATGAATCTTGCCTAGACCTTTCATACTGAAGACCTGAGCAAGATCTCGTTTGACTTCGTCCAGGACTGACTGATTCTCAGCTGTGATGGTGAGGTCGTCTACAGCTGTTGCAATGATCACATGCCCCTTTCCGCCACGTCTATAAAATACAGCCCCATCTGTGGCTGACGTAGTGAATCCTAACTTGTGGAATTCACCACTTAGACATTTGTACCATTCCCTTCCAGATTGTTTGAGGCCGTAGAGTGCTTTCTTCAGCACTTCATCTTTGTCTCCGGACTCATATCCATATGGCTGCTTCATGTAAATAGGTTCAGGCAAGTAGCATTGAGGTATGCATAGTCCACGTCCATTTGATGGATAGGCCAGTCGTTCCTAGCAGCAATGGCGCATATGGTCCGCAGGGAGGATAACCGAGCAACAGGTGAGTATGTCTCATCATAGTTGACTCCAAACTTCTGTGTGAAGCCTTGGGCAACCATTCTCGATTTAGGCATTATTGGTTTCCCTTCTGGATTACGCTTCCAAATGTAGACCCATTTATTACCGACAATATTGGCTCCAGGAGGTGGTTTGGCTTGTTCCCACACTCCCTTGTCGATTAGGGCCTCGTACTCTTTGTCCATCGATTTCTTCCACATGGGATTATTCAGAGCTTCGTCTGCATTGCTAGGTTCAATTTGACTCAAATCCGGCGCCTTGTTATTGTTTTGACCATCGGTTGGAAACGCACTGATGGCACACTCATAGCTACTGATGCCATCAATCTCGGAGGATAATTCTTGGTCGAATAAATTTTCTTTATGGTCCTCAACGTCCTCGTAAGCTAGCGTAGTCATATGTGCGCCAGCTTGTCTCTGAGTCTGAGATCTTGTTACGGGGCCTGTTGGGGCCGGCTGCACTTGTTGTTGACGGATCCTTTCGCTTCTCCTTATCGGTTCAGCTTCTCTAGGTCTGTCACCAACTGCCTGAATAGGTTGCAGCTCTTCAAGATATTCCTCTGGTGCACTTTCATCAATTTCTTCGATCTTTGCCTCTTCGCTGACTAAGCGACCAGGCACAGGCACTGATGCCGGAATGGCCTTCTTCTCCTCTCTAGACGTGGGTAGCTTGGATTCCTCAATAGAAATGATTGGGACCTTTCCCTTCTTCATCTCTGAATCAAACACAACGTTCCGCTCGACAGAAACTTTGTGCGAGTCAGGCCAATAAACATAATGACCATGACTCTGCGCAGAAATTCCTATCCACCGAGCTCTCTTGGCACGAGCTGCCAATTTATCTCCCTGAGTGACTTTAACGTAGATTTCAGTTCCCCACGCGTGAACGTCTTTGAGATTCGGTTTCTCATGGTGAATCATCTCATAGGGCGTTTTATCCGGTAGAGCTCTTGTATGCATCCTGTTCCTAAGATAATTGGCATGCTGTATTGCATAGCCCCATAGTATCTTAGGAAGGCCTGATTCCAGCAGCATGGCACGAGTTTTCTCAGTGAGAGTTCGGTTCAGAGGTTCGGCAACACCATTAGACTCTGTACCGTCAACTGATACTTCGTGCCTTGTTTGGCTAGATGCTGTTCGAATTCAGAGCTCGTATACTCGCCCCCTTGATCAGAAACAAGTGCCTTGATATGCACATTTCTCTGTCGAAGCATTAAAGCCTCATAGAGCTTGTACTTTGAGTATGCTTCTGATTTGTTCACCATGAGATAGATCACCGATTCTCTTGAGTAGTCATCGATAAAGGAGACATAATATGACTTTTTATCTATCGTGAGATGTCTTGCAGGTCCCCAGACATCAGAATAAATTCTGTCACCGAATTTTGATGTTCGGTCTCTGGGTTCTCGAGGAAGAGGTTTGCGTGCAATCTTGGCTTGAATACACGCATCACAGACAATTCTATCGCCTGTGGAGCTCAGTTCAATGCCCAATATCATGCCACGATTTAATAGATGTTGTAGGGACTTTTGTGAGATGTGCCCCATTTTTTGATGAATTTCCATGGCAGACAAACACATATGGGCTTGAGCACTTGGTGACTGGAGGTCTAGTCGATATAAGCCATTGACCTTCGGTGCTTGCATCAATACCTTTCCAGCAGCATTAGATATTGTGCATTTCTGGCCACCGAGTCGAATATCGTAGCCAGCATCATCGCACCGACCGATCGAGACGAGGGTAGCAGCAATCTTGGGTGCATAGTATGTATCTTGCAACATGACTTCTACTGTTTTATCTCTAACCTTATTGGATAATACGAGCAGTCCTGAACCGAAGGCATCAAAAGTGCCTTTGTTGGCTGCTCGGATAGTCCTCGGCTGTGAGAATTGGCAGTAGTTCCTCAATAAATTTTTATGAGGAGTCATATGCGATGTCGTTCCGGTGTCGAGTATAACTATAACTCCTGAGGATGTGCTCAGATTGAAATTAGAGCACTCGTCAAAATTGGTGAAGGCAAGATGCCCATCATCACTTTCCTCAGAAGAGGACTCTTCTTCGGCAACATTCGCTTTTGCTTTACCCTTCTTCTTCTTCTTGCCTTTGGCTTTTTTCTTCTGACGTGGTCCTTGACCTTCTTTACCACCTCCCTTAGCCCAGCAATTTTCGATGGAATGTCCAGGCTTTTTGCAGTTGGTGCATATATGCGCCTTCTGCCCCTTTTGGTCCTTCTTAGTAGATGAACCAATAAACACCTGCTCTTCTTGCGGGAGTGTTTTCTTCCTGTCATACTGAGCCTTTAGTACCCTAATAATATTATCAGGGACCAATGGCATCCCGCATTCTTCAAGCGAAGTGGTAAGGGCGTTCATGACTGCCTCATAGGATGGTGGAAGTGATGCAAGGATGATGTCCATGAATTCTTCTTCGGAAACTCTGGCTCCCATCTCATTAAGACGAGCATATAGGTCTTGGGCCTTGTCCAAATGATCTCTCAAGTCTCCATCCTCAGGACATCTCATACTGCGGAGTTGTCTCTGCAGGCTGGTGAGGACCATCTTGGGCTTTTTGGTCATCTCATTGACCAATGCATCCCAAGTCTCTTTTGCTGTCTTCTGCTTCTGTAGCATCAGGGCTAATGACTCTGACACTGAGACGATAATTTGGGTCTTGGCTTGTCCTTCTCTAGCAAGATATCTCTCCAGCTTCTCCTCAGCCTTATCCATCTGAGTTTCCTCAGCTTCTGTAAGAATATGGCCTGGAGGCATAACTGGAGGATCAGGAGGTCGAGTGACTCTCCCTTCTACATGCTTGAGTAGATTTTTGGACTCGAAATAGCTGATGAGAGTGGCTCGCCACAATGGCCAATTACTTCCATCAGTAGCAAGCTTCTCAACACCCAATAGCTTCTCAGAAGTGTCTCCGGGGCCCATAACCCTGTAGTAGACAGGAATTATAGGCAGTAGGTATGGACTTGTTGCTCAAAAGAATAGACTAGAAATTAATTCACTCTCTCAGTGAATTTAGTTGTCACTGTAAATATATTATACACTACCTAGAAATTAATTCACTACAGAGTATTTCTAGGTCAATAAATCGAAGGAACACTAGACTAATTTACTTGCCTCTCTCAGTGAATTTAGTTGTCACTGAGAGAGGGGGAAATCTGTCTCACTGTGCATGTACTACTACCCGGCCCTTTAGCGCCCAAGAGCTCGCGCGTCGAAGTCATTTCAGACTCCGCTGGGTGCAGCCGCCTGTGAAAATAGAAATAACTAGCGCAGGTGGAACTGACCCAAACCAAGCGCCCATTTGGGATCACGCGAAGGGAGAGCCTCCAGGTTCGAATCCCCCCCTCCCCATTTGTAGCAGTAATTACTACAATGGTTCAGCCCTCCGATAGGTGTCGATAAGTGTTAGGATTACGAGGCTCCTGGACTTCCACCTGGCATATAAGACCTACTGAAACTGACTGGTACTGATATGTATCTAAGGTGATTAGGCATTGTAAACAAACAGGAAGTATCCTATGTTGGTGCCAGCATATCTCTGGCTTACTTCGGTAACTACGATACCCTAGCATGTAAAACACTTTGATTACTCTATTCCGCGTTCCGGGTAGAGACTGCCTATATAGGGCCCGGCCCCAAGGTGGCAGTATAATAAATGGAATTCAAAAAAAAAAAAAAAAAAAAAAAAAAAAGAAATAACAAAGTGGAATGGAGGGGTAGAGAGTAACTAGAAAACTTCGAAAATTATCAAAGAAATGGATGCATGGTACAAGAACAATGTGAGAAGAGATTGAAAAATCATACAACAAATTGAATATATTATGCTTGATTTTGGTGCAGGAGCATAAATGCACCCAACACCTTCTTCGCCCTCCAACCTTCCACTTCGGCTTCCTCTACCTCGGCTTCCTTCCCCTCACTCTGCCTCGCTCCCTCTGACCCCTTACCCTTCTCCTCGCTCAACCTCGCTTCCATCCGCTCCACCCTCGTCTCAAGGTTCCGCTCGACCCAGTCACTTGAGTCGTCGTCATCTGCAACCTCGTCCCGAACCATGGCCTCTTTCCTCGGCCTCGGTCCGTCCTCGGTGTCCTCGCTCCTCCCCCGCTTCTTGCCCACGGCGCTCGCCTGACCCTTTCCTGGGGTCGCCTTGCTGTGACGACCATGGGCTATACTACAGCCCAAAGAGCGCGTCCTGCACCACACGCAGGCACCCTTGTCGGCGAGGCTGAAGTCGAGGCTAACGGCCCGAAGGCACGTATAGTCGCGCTCTTCGCAGCGCGCGCACCTCGCCTCGGCCTTGGTCGTGAGTTGCCACTCACGAGGTCCTCCGTCGGTGAGCTTGTACCCGTATAGGGACAAGTTGGTGGGGTGGTACGAGAACAGCATGCGTTTATACTATACAAGTCAGCAGTGTCCATGACCAGACTATGACGGTACTCACCTTCTTGCCTTTGGGCCCTTCCTGCCACGGCTTCTGCATATCTATGGCCCCCGCATCCTCGATGGGCCGTGGGACCACGTCAGGTCGAACCTCGGGCATAACCTCGCCTGAGGGACCGTCCTCCTCAGACAGCAAGGTCTGGTTGAACGTGTTGTTCGCACTGTTTTTGTCGATAGCAGATTTGAAGAGAGGCTGAGGGTGCACCATACTCGTTGGCACTTGGGTTTGCTGCCTACTACCCACCCTTTTATCTAACCTCGGCTACGATTAAGCTTCGCCTTTCCGGCGACTTAACATCGGGCCGGGATCTAGATTCGGGGATAGGCAAACCTTGTTCATATTACGGCCTCGAGGGTCTCGGCCATAAGGAGGGGATACTGTAAGAACCCGGCCTTTGGCCAGTTACTTACCGGTATAACTTTCTTCCGAGCCCGAGCCTTGTGATACTCGTGCCCAAGTACATATGATTCTTATCCTGCGCCCGAGCCCGAGCCCGAGCAGAGCTCATATCCGACCTTGATCCCATGCCCGTATCCCCTTAGTTACTGATTCCGCTCCCTCACGCATCATTCATATATTACCTCGCCCTGACCTCGCCCTGATCTCCACTAATATGTTCGCCCCTGACTCGTACCCTCGCCCCATGTATAAACCCCCCTGTATGCATTCCTACTCCTCAGTCTGAAAATCAACTATTGTATAACTTCGATCCTTGTTAGTTTCTAAGCCTCGCCTCTTAAGCCAAACCTCGCCTCTTATTCGTTTGCCTCCGAAGTTGGGACTCATGCGTAGGGTCGGCGCAGCACATAAGCTGAAGCCTAGTCCCTCTGCGACTTCCCCATCCAAACCTCGCCCTGTAACCTCAGACCGTACCTCAGGTTTCACTCCCGACCTTGGTCAACCTTACGACAGATTGTATCGTAACAGACTCATAGAGGTCATTGTAGGGGAACGGCTGATCAACCAGCCAAGGAAGGCTGCTCAACCAGCCCTAGTCTTTTCTTTTTGTCTTGACAACATGTAAAAACATATTTGAAGAATTAACAGTATCTGTATGCTGTTAATACAACTGGGGAAAGGCTTTTCAAACATTCCTCTAGTTATCTTATATTTTTCCTTATTTTTCCAAAGTCTCCATGGCTCAAACTACCATTTTTCTGTCATTACAGAGTTGTGGATCCTCTAGCACCCACAACTCTGTTCCGGGCGCTCTATTTCAAACTCCGCTGGGCACCTCGGCGGTGGCCGCATTTTCGGACTTATGGTCACCCAAGCACCCACAAGTCCGGCAGGATGGCTCTCTCAGTATTTCCAGCTGAGTCCCAAACAGTTGCTATATGCAGCCATAGCAACTGTGCAGCCTGTTTGGCTTCACCAAACAATGGTAGTGTTCTCCGGGCTCGGGCCGGGCTTTTGAGGGCTCGGGCTCCCCAAAATTGAAGCCTGGCCCAGGACGAGGGCTCGGGCCAGGCTTAGGCTCGGCCGGGCTAAAGCCCGGGCCTGTGAGGGAGGGAATTTTTCGATAAATGTACATATGGTAGATATTTAACTACATGACGACCGTTTTGTCCAGGATGTTTTCCAATTCAATCTCAAGGTCGCTGTCTAAATCCATGACCACTTCACTTGAACCGGGCACTTTGCCATCGCTGATGATCTCAAGCTCAAGTGAAGATGATGGGACCTGGTCTTGGGTGAGCAGGTCGTTCCTGAGAGTGCATTTAATGACCTGTAAAGCCTCCACAAGATCCCCCTTCAATCGGTTGCATTGTTTACTGATGGTGATGCCCGAGCTTGAAAACGCTCGTTCACTAGACACCGAGGATGCCATGATGGGTAAGTAGTCGAAGGCGAGTGATGCCCAGATGGGGTAGAGTCGTTCATGGACTCCCCACCACTCGATAAGATCCATACCCTCAGGTAGCTGCTCCACTGGCCCCAGGTATGCCTGGTAAGCTTGTTGCCAAGGTGTCTCAATCTCCTGGAGGCTGCTGGAGCTGCTCAATGTTCGGACCACTGCATTTCCAGGCTCATCGTCCTAGTCACCGCTCAGTGCGCCAAGAAGCAGCTTGAAGCGATGCTTCTTAGGATTGGGAGCAGTCTCGCGTTGTCTGACGGTGCCGCAGTTTCTCCCAGCACTGCTGGAACTGCACAAGTAGTCAGCACATACACCGTTAAGTAACACGTCCTTACGCACAATCACCTTGACCATTTGCGTGACCTTGATGATGAGCTCATCGCCCCAGTGCTTCTCGAAGTGTTTCATCTTGTATTCTGGGTGAAGCACTACAAAGCAACTCGGTAAGTGTATGTGTCTGTTACAATACGATCCGTCGTAAGGTTGAGCGAGGTCGGGGATGAAACCCGAGGCAAGGTCAGAGGTTACGGGGCGAGGTTTGGATGGGGAAGTCGGAGAGGGACTTGGCTTCAGCTTATGTGCTGCGCCGACCCTACGCACGAGTCCCAACTTCGGAGGTAAACGAATAAGAGGCGAGGCTTAGAAACTAACTAAGGATCAAAGTTATACGATAGTTGATTTTCAGACTGAGGAGTAGGAATGCATACAGGGGGGTTTATATACGGGGCGAGGGTACGAGTCAGGGGCGAACATATTAGTGGAGATCAGGGCGAGGTCAGGGCGAGGTAAGGGCGAGGTAATATATGAATGATGCGTGAGGGAGCGGAATCAGTAACTAAGGGGATACGGGCATGGGATAAAGGTCGGATATGAGCTCTGCTCAGGCTTGGGCTCGGGCGCAGGATAAGAATCATATGTACTCGGGCACGAGTATCACAAGGCTCGGGCTCGGAAGAAAGTAAGTAACCGGCCAAAGGCCGGGTTCTTACAGAGTCCTAGAGTTGCCTATAGTTGTCTATAGAGGGGGAGGGTGTAAATAACCTATGTATGTATACTAGTTATTACATAATCCCAGTGGGCCCCTTAGGGGCCCACTGTATAGTTTATACGTGGGAACTGGCCAGCGGTTCGCATCGCATCTTACTCTTACCTGTCACTACATCGCATTCAGAATACCATTCACTGGTCAAGTTCTGTTGTGCCCTTGTGATACAAGGTCCTAAGATCAACATCTTTACAGAGACACCATGGTGATATGCCAGCGACCTAGGCAGAAGCGAGGACGCTCCCCATCTGTCAGGGGAACACCAATCACACACTGCGCATGATTGCATGCTTATTGCACTATGCATGATCGCACTGTGCATTATCACACTTATCACACACTGCATCATTGCAGCGTGTTGTTGGTGGCCCCTGAGCTTCTCCTAGCCTTTAGCATCCTTCTGTCTTGTGTTCCGTTTATTTCCCTTCCTGTTCCAGCCCCTTCCAACATCATTCCTTCCTTATCTGTCCAGCCCTGTTATCGCTGGCATGATTGCTTATGTAACTCGGGCATTTGGTGATTGGGATAGCATGCCCACGTTTGCTTATAGTTGTAGTTAGGTGGTGAAGGGGTTCCTTAGAGTTTTCTCTTTGGATCCCCCTTTGCCAGGTATGTCTATGTCCTGTATATAGTTCTCTATCTCACTTTGGATCCCCCTTCGCCAGTTTGCCGCTTGAGTGTAGAGCGTCTGCCTAGGTTGCCCTTATAGTAGAAAACTCTCTCTAGAGCACCGGTTGCAAAATCGCCCGACTTCAAATTGAACACCCTTCGAAAGCAGTGATTTTAGCAATCCTTTCTCATACCCTGACACCCTCTAACACTTACCATGGACGACTTGCCATCTGCTGCTGAAGTTTTGGACCACTTGGCGGGGATAGAGCAAGAGTTGATGAGGGAGAGGCAGGAAAAACAAGATCTGGAGACAAGGTTGAACACCCTGCAGGCTACGACCACTGGGCTGATGGCTGGACTCCCTGGTCGCGTTTGCGCCTCCTCAAAGCGAACAGCTGAGCCAGCAAAGCCCTCTGAATAAGATGGGGATCGTACGAATGGTTGCAACTTCATCCAGTCGTGCAGCCTCTACCTGGGCGTGTGTGCGAGTGACTTCCCAGACGAGCAGTTGCAGATCCTTTGGGTGATGTCCTTTATGAAAACAGGTAGGGCTGCGACTTTTGCCACTCGCGCATTCACTCACGAAGCAAAGCATGGCGCGCCGCTCTATGCAACCTGGAAGGATTTTGTTGAAGCATTTCGCCAGCAGTTCTACCCCCTACACGAGGCCACCGATGCAATGAACCAACTGGAATCGTGCCAGTACCACCAGGGCAAGCGTTCAATTGATGAATACATTGATGGGTTCGAAGAGCTGGTTGAGAAAGCCGAATACACAGATGGGCGATCAATTGTGATGAAGTTCTGCCAAGGTCTCGAACCTGCAATCCAGAGTCGCATCGCATTGATGTTGGATGGCAGGCCAAAGGATGATGACCCTTCTGCATGGTATCGGGTGGCGAGAACAGTTGCACTCACGCGTGCAGCCAATGAAGCGTTCCAGGGACCTAGGGTGACAAACAGTGGCCCTCCCCCACCGCCAGTTTTTCGCAAGGCAGGTGAATCACACACCAGGTTCACCAGTCAGCTCTCTTCAAGGCCAGCGATAATGCCAGTGCCCACGCCCCTTCCAAATGCCTCTGGGCCTGCTCTGATGGACGTGGATGCTGCGAAGAAGCGATTCCCACAGCCACTCACCTGTCGGTGCTGCGGAAAGGTCGGACACTTTGCGCCAGAATGCCCACAGGCCTACGACATCCGCTACATGACAGCTGATGAACACGAGGAGCTGCTGGAGCACTGGATGGTTGCTGCAGATGTGCGAGATGTCGCTGAGGAAGAGGTCGAGAAGGATGATGCTGAGGATTTTGTGTCGCGCAGTGAGTGAGAGATGTGCCCTCGCTGCCCCTGTCCAATCGCTTTGCTGCTCTGTCAATAGCCCCAGATATTGAAGATACAATTCCTGTGTCAGAGACTGGGTCGCACACAGCAAGCGATAAAGACACATCAACCGCTGACATTCCGAAAAGTCCTTCACCACAATTGAAACGTTGGGAGCGAGCCCTTCCCAAGCACTTTGTGGTCGCATCTGTCCCCTCTCCAAATTCGCTGAACCTCAAGGTAGAGATCCAGACAACAGACACTGCTGAAGTCAAAGGGGTGACTGCACTCCTTGACAGTGGTGCGACTGGGTTGTTCATCGACAGCGAATTTGTTGCCACTGAGAAGTTAACCATGCGATCACTCACACGCCCTGCCCCTGTGTACAATGTTGATGGCACTCCCAATGAGGGTGGAGCAATTCGCAATGTTGTTGATGTCATCCTGCGATTCCGTGACCACTCTGAACGTGCTGTCTTTGCCATTACAAACCTTGGGAAGCACAAGATGATCCTTGGCTATCCATGGCTCCAGGAGAACAACCCGGAGGTTAACTGGCGAACGCAGGAGGTGACACTGAATAGATGCCCTACGCAGTGCCACACCTGCAGAGCAACATTGTGGGAAGAGCGGAGAGAGGAGGCGAGGATACGTGCATGCCGCATGGGCCCCCTGCCTCAGATGGTGGAAGAGGAAGAGGGAGACACAGAAGGAGATGAGCCAGGTGATGTTGAGCCCCTTATGGAGCCAGGCGACCACCTTTTTGCAACTGTGTCTATGCCCAATGTACCTGTACCCATTATCGCAGCCACCACAACCACTTCACAGCAGCTAGCTGAGAAGGCCCTTCGCAGTGTACCCCCAGCGGAAAAGGAACTCATCCCTCCTTACCTCCGTGACTTTGAGGATGTCTTTGCTAAAGAGTCCTTTGATTCACTTCCTGAACGCAGGACATGGAACCACGCAATTGAGCTTGAGCCAGGAGCCAAGCCATCTGCATGCAAGGTTTACCCACTTGCCCCCAGTGAACAGTCGCAGCTGAATGAATTCCTGCAGGAGAACCTGCGCACTGGCTGCATTCACCCCTCGAAATCGCCTATGGCCAGCCCAGTGTTCTTCATCAAGAAGAAGGATGGATCACTGCGCCTGGTCCAGGATTATCGCGTGCTCAATGCCATGACAGTGAAGAACTGCTACCCCCTTCCCATCATTTCTGAGCTCATTGCGCAGCTTCGTGGAGCGAAATACTTCACCAAGCTAGATGTGCAATGGGGCTTTAATAATGTGCGAATAAAGGATGGCAATGAGTGGAAGGCTGCATTCCGCACTAATCGCGGCCTCTTTGAACCCCTCGTCATGTTCTTTGGACTCACAAACAGCCCTGCGACATTCCAGACCATGATGAATGACATCTTCCAAGACCTCATAATGGAAGGGCATGTGTGTGTGTACCTGGATGACATCCTGATCTTCACCGACACCCTTGAGGAGCATCGCCGACTTCTGCGAATAGTCCTTGAGCGCCTACAGCAGCACAAGCTCTATCTTCACCCTGAGAAATGCGAATTTGAGCGAACGAAGATTGAGTACCTTGGGCTCATTGTGTCACATGGCAAGGTGGAGATGGACCCCATCAAGGCCGCAGCTGTCATGGACTGGCCAACCCCAGCAAATTGCAAGGAGGTGCAGGCCTTCCTGGGATTTGCCAACTTTTATCGCCGGTTTGTTGAGGGCTTCTCACATCATGCGCGACCCCTGTTCAAGCTCACAAAGAAGAATGTACAATGGTCATGGGGTGATCGCAAACAGCAGGCATTTGATGGGCTGAAGCTGCGATTCACATCAACACCGATCCTGCACTTTGCAGATGACAATCAACCATACCGGGTGGAGGCTGACAGTTCAGATGTCGCCACTGGTGCAGTCCTGTCCCAGCGATCTCCAGATGACGACAAATGGCATCCCATTGCGTTTTACTCAAAGAGTCTCACTCCTGTGGAGCAAATTATGAGATTCATGACAAGGAGATGCTGGCTATTATTCGCGCCTTAGAGGAATGGCGACATTTCCTTGAAGGCACTAAGCATCGCATTGAGATCTGGACAGACCACAAGAACCTGGAGTATTTTCGCACTGCAAAGAAGCTTAATCGCAGGCAGGCTAGATGGTCTCTCTACTTGTCGCGTTTCGATTTCGAGCTTCACCATCGGCCTGCTGTCACGATGGGCAAGTCAGATGCACTATCACGGCACTCAGACCATGGGTCAGGATCAGGTGACAACAGCGATTTGACACTCCTACGCCCAGAGCTGTTCATTGTTCGCACCCTGGAGGGGCTCACCCTGGCGGGGGAAGAACGTGGGATTGTTCGTGACATGAAGAAGGCATTTGGGGATGGGTCACTGGAGGACGAGGTCGCAGGGGCGGTAAAGAAGCTGCGAGAGTCTGGTGGGAAATCGCTGGTGTCTGCAGAGTGGGCTGAGATGGATGGGCTGCTCACATTCCGAGGTAAAGTTTACGTTCCGGATGTCCAGGACCTCAGGCGACGAATTGTCGCCCAGCACCATGATTCGCGGGTCGCTGGTCATCCTAGGCGATGGAAGACCCTTGAACTTGTCTCACGAAATTACTGGTGGCCCCACATGTCGTGGTATATTGGCAAGTACTCCAAGACGTGCGATTTATGCCTGCGAACAAAGGCACGAAGGCAGCCACCCCTTGGTGAACTCCATCCACTCCCTGTCCTTGAAGCTCGCTGGGACATGATCAGTGTTGACTTCATTGTGGAACTGCCTGACGCACATGGCTATGATGCTGTGATGAATGTAGTGGACTCGGTCTCCAAGCGGGCACACTTCATCCCCACCAACACCACGATCACTGCAGCCGGAGCAGCGTGACTTTTCCTACACCATGTCTGGAAGCTGCATGGCCTCCCGTGAGTGGTGTCAGATCGTGGGGTCCAGTTCGTGCGCGAATTCACTCGTGAGCTTTATCGCCTGCTGGGAATTTGCATTGCGGCCTCCACAGCGTACCACCCGCAGACTGACGGGCAGACGGAGCAACTCAATCAAGAGCTAGAGCAGTACCTTCGACTCTTTGTCAATGAGCGACAAGACGACTGGGATGACCTCTTGCCCATGGCTGAGTTCCAGTACAACAACCATGTGCATGCTTCCACTCATCAATCGCCCTTCATGCTGGACACTGGGCGGCACCCACGAATGGACTTCGAACAACATCAACCCCCATCGAAACTTGAGTCTGTCAAGGAATTCAAGGAACGCATGGAGGAGTCACTGTCAGAAGCGAAGTCGGCACTGGCAAAGTTGAAGGAGGACATTGTAAAAAAGCGAAGTTATAGGAGCCTTACAACAAGCCTGATAAGGCTGATAAGCCTAACAAACACCCCAGCAGGTCTGGGGATGTGTGGTGAGTGCACAAGATCAGATTATACAGCTAGATACATCATACCTGGGGATGTGTGGTGAGTGCACAAGATAAGGGGCACTCTCCCACACTCCCCAGCTGTTAGCTGGCGCCTTTTGGCTTATGTAAGCATGCCAAAAAGCGCAGATACAAAGCAAAGAGTCAACAAGAAGTCACTAACTACTGGAGAGAAAAATACCAAGAAAATTAGAGGAAAGGTAGAATGGATAGGGCTTCTAATATCACCATTCAACAGACATGGTGACATACTATAATCGCCGACGTGAACCAGCACCTACATTTTCTCCGAGTGACAAGGTTTACCTCAATGCAAGTGATATACACACCACCCGTCCTTTGAAAAAGCTAGCTCATCAGCGACTTGGCCCCTACGTTGTTGAATGCCAAGTTGGGTCACAAGCCTACCGTCTCCGTCTCTAAGTCGCCTCCACCCTGTTTTCCCCATCATTAAGCTCACTCCTGCTCCATCCGATCCAATATTGGGTCGGCGACCATCCCCACCACCTCCACCCATCCTTAGAGAGGGCGATGAGCACTTTGAAGTTGAACAGGTGTTAGACAGTCGCATGCGAGAAAATCGCCTCCAGTTCCTCATCAAGTGGAAGGGGTATGGCTATGAAGAGAATTCTTGGGAAAATGAGGGCGATGTCCAAGCTCCTGACCTCATTGCCGACTTCTACCATTCGCATCCAGGTGCCCCTCGTCGCATTCGCTCCTTGGAGGCTGTCACCTTTCAGAACCGCATCCCTGTTCCACCAGTGGGACTTCATGGGTCGGGTCGCCACATTCTAGAGGGGGGGTGATGTCAGGGGAACACCAATCACACACTGCGCATGATCGCATGCTTATCGCACTATGCATGATCACACTATGCATGATCACACTGTGCATGATCGCACTGTGCATTATCACACACTGCATCATTGCAGCGTGTTGTTGGTGGCCCCTGAGCTTCTTCTAGCCTTTAGCATCCTTCTGTCTTGTGTTCCGTTTATTTCCCTTCCTGTTCTGGCCCCTTCCGACATCATTCCTTCCTTATCTGTCCAGCCCTGTTATCGCTGGCATGATTGCTTATGTAACTCGGGCATTCGGTGATCGGGCTAGCATGCCCGCATTTGCTTATAGTTGTAGTTAGGTGGTGAAGGGGTTCCTTAGAGTTTTCTCTTTGGATCCCCCTTCGCCAGGTATGTCTATGTCCTGTATATAGTTCTCTATCTCACTTTGGATCCCCCTTCGCCAGTTCGCCGCTTGAGTGTAGAGCGTCTGCCTAGGTTGCCCTTATACCATCTCCATCAGTCAGGATTTCCAAGAAGGAGAATGACAGCAGTCAATTGGCAAGCATATCTGGGACAGATACGCATGAGAGCCTCGGACAGAAATGATCCTGTGTGGGAGGGAGGCGGAGGACTGAAACTAGACGACTGGTTGAGCTCCTGGAGGAAGCACATGCAGAGGCACGCAACATGCGTGAAGAGGACCGCCAGATGCGTGAGGTGGACCGCAAGATGTGTGAGGTGGAACATGAGGAGGAGAGGAAGGCACGCCAGGTGCTCCTTCAGGAGACACATCATGCGAATGACCAGCAGGAGAGGACAAGCACAGCGCTCCTGGATATCTTGCGGCAGGGGCTCCTTAATTAGTTTGACATGTCTCACTTGCAAAATATTGTTTTCTTGGCACAATCAAATGTTTTCTTGACAAAATTGACAAAACAATTTTTTCTTGGCAAAAAAAAAAGGTTTTCTTGAAAAAAAAAAGACCTCAAATATTGTTTTCTTGATAAAATTGACAAAATTATTTTTTCTTGGCAAAAAAAAAGGTTTTCTTGAAAAAAAAAAAGACTGTTAAGACCCGTTCCCGAGTCCAGACCCGAGGCCGAGGCCTTGGCTTAACTCGGGTTCCCTATCGGTTCATCATTCACCCTGATCCCCTTTCCTAGATAGTCCTGTTCCATTTCTGATGATCGTCTGTCGACCCTGCTTCCTGCTCGATATGGGCATTGATGCCCTCTTTCCGTTCCTTGCAATTAGTATATAAACCCCTGTCATGTATGCTAATTCCTCAGTTCTGATATCAACTTAGATTCCTTGTATCTTTCCACTTCTCTGTCTGACCTCATTCCGAACCTCGGCTTCTAGCCGAATCCGTTCCCAAATCTGTTTCCCAAAATTAGGGCGGAACACTGTAGTGGGTGCAACCTATGAAGTTGAAGCCAAGCCCCCCATTTCCGAGCTTTGGCTAACCTCAGCTCGGCCCTCGGGTTGAGTCTTAAGTATGACTTACGTTCTTAACAGTATATCACAACTCTCCACATGCAGTTGTTCAATATGCCTATCACTAGATCTTACACCCATGCCCGCGGTAGCCGCGTCACCCCAACCATAGAGGCCCGCCGTGCACGAAGTGCTTCACACCGCCCCAAAAACCCCCCATTCCGTCACCACTACGACAACCCCCCTCCATCTTCGAACTCATCTTGACACCGAGTTATAGGTGTCGGTCACGGACATATCAGTGAGGTTCCCGAGGATCCCCGCGGTGAGTCCCCCAACCCTAGCGACCCCAGAGGTGGTCATGGCGGCAATAATGACTCCGGTCCCGAGCACAATTCTGATCCCGATGCAGAGGCCCCGAGACGAAACCCCAACCCGAATGCAGAGGCAGATGGCAAGGAACAGGTTGGGCGCCATATGCTCACGGCTTTGGAAAAGCTCGCCGACAATGGACTCGGTGGAGGAGATCATGCCGATTCAAAGGCGAAACTTCGGGAACCCGACCAATTTGACAGTTTGAACCCGAGGAAACTCTGAGGTTTCCTTCTCCAGTGCACGTTGAATTTCCATGCCAAACCCCAAGCTTTCTGAGATGGTTCTGCGAAAGTGAACTATGTCCTGTCCTTTCTCAAAGGGACCGCTCTTGATTATTTCGAGCCTTTCCTCACTGACGACCCTGTTAACGAGCCCCTCTGGGCCTCGGACTACAGCATCTTCATGGAAGAGCTTTACCTGAACTTCGGCCCCTATGACCAGGCTGCCGAGGCCGAGGTAGAGCTTGAAAACCTCGTCATGAGGGACAGTCACAAGGCGACTCGGTTTTTTGTTGACTTCTACAGACTTGCATCCATGCTTCAGCACAACGACTCGGCTTTGCATCACCGAGCTTACCTTGCATTGCTGAAGCGAATCAAAGACGAAATGGTGCATTTCGACAAGCCCCGATCCCTTGATGACCTCTGAGATCTGGTCCAGAAAATTGACCAAAGGTATTGGGAACGCCGCGGTGAAGCCTCTCGCGAGACTCAATCCGCACCCAAACCCAAGGCCAAGGACAAGTCCAACCAAAACCGAGCCCCTCAGAACAATGACCGACGTCAGGGTCAAAGTTCAGGCAACTCCAATGCCAATGCCAGTAATAGTAACCACGGCCAAGGCAAGGACCAGTACAAAGGGAATAACACGTCCGAGGGTCAGAAAAAACCCGACTACGCTAACAAGCTCAGCAAGGATGGCAAACTCACACCCGAAGAACACCAGCGTCGCATGGATAACAACCTCTGCCTAGTTTGTGTGCAGAGTGGCCACCATGCCAAAGAATGCCCGAAAGCCATGTTGGTTTGGGCTGCATTGGCTTCTGATGGGAAGACGTCTGACAACAAAGCCGAATCTTCGGCTTCGGGCACAAAAAAATAATCAGCGACCCTCCAACCTCCGCACAAACCAAGGGTCACACTCAACTTGCGCAGTAGGGGAGGTAAGAATCAATAAGAATCAATGCTTCTGCTCTCTTTTCCCCAAACTCTCTTGTAATTAGTTTGTCTTCGTCTCTTGTCTCGAACCAAAATTTTAAAGCATTAGTAGATTCCAGCTCTACCCATTGTTTCATAGAATCCATCTTTGTCCGTAAATACACTCTCCGAACTTGTTCCATAGACCTGATCCCGCTCCGTTTATTCGATGGTAGTACAAATTCGGTAATTACTGAAGCTGTAGAGCTACCTATCCAATTCCCCAATGGTCACACCCATTCCGTAGACTTTTATGTCACCCCCCTTGATTCATCTGTTTCGGTAGTTCTCGGACACAACTGGCTCACCTGCTACAATCTGTTGATTGACTGGGTATTGGGCAGTATTACTTTCTGAACTTCCCTCCCGGGCAGTCCTGTGTCCCCCCACCGGCTTCGGCTCGCACCGCAACGGCCGAGCCAACCCTGAGTCTGGAGGCCCCTTGGGTTACCCTGCTCAACGCTGCGGCATTTTACTGTGCCTGCAAGTTAGAGGGCTCCCAGTGCTTCCAGCTAAACCTGGCGATGCCCAAGAACGAGGCTTCGGCCTGCTCAGCTTCCACAAAACCCAAACCCATGAACCTCAAGGACATCCCGCTGGAGTATCACGACTTTGTGGATGTGTTCAGCAAGTCCAAAGCTGATACCTTGGCTCCACACCGACCCTACGATCTCAAGATCGCTCTGGAGGATTGTGCTACGCCCCCTCAACCTCCATTATATTCACTCTCTACCTTGGAGCTTGCCACACTCTGGGCATTCATAGATGAGCATCTGAATATGGGTTACATTTGGCCCACTCAGTCTTCGCACGGAGCCCCCATCCTCTTTGTCAAAAAGAAGAGCGGTGAACTTTGGCTTTGCGTCAATTTACGAGCACTCAACAAGATTACGAAGAAGGATCGCTATCCACTTCCGTTGATTACCAACTTGTTGGATGCACCCCGAAAGGCTTGAATCTATATGAAAATCGACCTTCGACATGCATTCCATCTTGTCTGAGTCGCCAAAGGCGACGAGTGGAAAACAGCTTTCTGGACCCAGTACGGCTCTTTCGAATGGCTGGTCATGCCGTTTGGCTTGACCAATGGTCCTGCGATCTTTCAACATTTCATGAATGACATCTTTGGAGATATGTGTCATGACCTGTCTATTTCTCTTACCCCACTGTCTCTATGCTCCCTCTCGTCACTCCCTAGCATCTTCGCCAGAGTTCGCCACACCCACCGACCACTCCCCCTCTACGTCCACTCTACCCGCTGTTCGCCCCATTCTCCGAACCACTATTCGCTGCTCGCGCATTTCGCCAGCAGGCACACCATCAAATACAATCGATACAATTCACCCGGCATGATGGTTCATCATTAACCCCATCATCTTCTTAATCCAACCCCATTGGGTGTTCGTATGGCCAAAGTGTGTTCGCAGGATGTCCCTTCCATAGGTCATGTGGGATCAACCCAGTAAAAGAAGAGTCCATGCAGGGTAGCATGTATGCGGGTCCCAAGACATGGTTTTGTCCATAAGTGTCTTCGCCACCTTTATTTTCCATCATTTCATGTTCGCATTCTTCCCTCACTCTACTGTATGTTTATTCTATCTACTTGGTATCATGACTACGCACCCCTATCTGACCCTGACTCACGACGGCCTCTTTCCTATTCGCTAAATACCTTGCGAGCATTCAATATAAGTAGTTTACATTCGCATGTATATTCTCCAGTTCAATTATCATACGTCGTCCATCTTGTGCAAACTTGACCTCGCTGTGATCATCGTCTTGAGCCTTCTCTTGGAGATTTCTATCTTCGACCAGCAGAGGACTTAGGCATCACTGGTGAGTTCTCATACTTCCTCTTCGTTACCTTAGCCTTCGAACTATTCTCTGTGCTGTTGGCGAAGGGATTGTCAAGACTTAGACAGCCCTTCCGTGAGACCTTGCACGTTACATCGTCAAGTACCACGGGCTATTTCGCTACGACTGTAGATAGGGTGAGCCCCGTTCCGGCAGCCCTCTTATCTTGTGAACATTTATTGGTTCACCTATTCGCCGAACGGCATACTTATTTGCACAAGTCATTCGGGCATTCGCTGTGTTCACTAATACACAATATTAACACCTAAAAACCAATCTTGACAATATGCTTGATGTATGCGTCATCGTGTACCTTGACGACATACTCATCTACTCCAACGACCTGGTCAAACATAGGGAACACATCCGTGAAGTATTGCGGCGTCTTCAGAAACATGGCCTCTATGCCAAACCCGATAAATGCGAATGGCACCATGATTCCATGGAATTCCTCAGTTATATGCTCTCTACCGATGGATTTACATGTCCAAAGACAAAGTCCAGACAATCCGCGTAAAAGACATACAGTCCTTTCTCGGCTTCGCCAATTTCTACCACCGCTTCATCTTCAATTATTCTGACATCACTGTTCCCCTCACTCAGCTTACCCGTAAAGGCACCCCATGGGCATTTACCGAAGAATGCCGAAAGTCGTTCAACTACCTCAAGGAGGCTTTCACTTCGGCTCCGATCCTGTCACACTGGGTTCCTGACCGACCTATGGTCATGGAAACCGACGCCTCGGATTATGCCCTCAGTGTGATTCTGTCTCTGTTCAATGACACAGGTGAGCTACATCCCGTCGCCTTCCACTCTCGGACATTTTCCGATGCCAAACTCAATTACGATGTCCATGTTAAGGTTGTGTTTGTACTGCAGTTTGGCTATACCAGGCCGAACTCAGGTCTCGGGTCAGAGGGCTTGGCTTCAACCTCTTGGGTTGCGCCCACTCTATGTTCCGCCCTGATTTCGGGAGCGGTCTCGGCTATAAGCCGAGATAAGGGTTTCGATATCAAGCAGAAGGCCTCAAGTATGATAAGCTAATTTGATATCTGAACTGAGGAGCTACTGTACATGGACTGGAGGTCTATATAGTAAAGTAGCATGCAGGGTCACGAAGAGAACATGATTGGATCAACGGTCAGGGGAAACAAGGGTCAGGCAAACGGAGAACTAACTAATAAGGGAATCAGGGGTGATGGGGAGTGCGAAGGGAAACCCGAAGGAAGCTGAGAAATACCTGAGGTTCCCGAACGAGAGCCGAAGCCAAGCTTCGGTCTGGATTCGGGAATGGGTCGTAACAGTCCACGACAAAGAGCTACTGGCAATCTTTGAAGCATTTCAACGTTGGAGACATTACTTGGAGGGCTCCGGCTCCCCTATCGACGTTGTCACTGATCACAAAAACTTGGAGTATTTTTCCACCACTAAGTTGCTAACCCGACGGCAAGCCCGCTGGTCCGAGTTCCTCTCCCAATTTAACCTCATTATTCGGTTCCGTCCCAGAAAGCTCAGTACAAAACCCAACACTCTCACTAGACAATGGGACATCTACCTTAAAGAGGGAGGCAATGACTACGCCTCAGTCAATCCGCAAAACTTCCGACCGATTTTCACAAATCAACAACTATCGGAATCACTCCGGGCGACTTACCTGGTTGCACCCATCCTCCGAGCAAGCACTATGATGGACTCCGAAAAGCTTCATGCCAACATCTTAGCCAATCTGGCATCCAACCCTGTTGCCAGCCGGCATCTCGGTGATAGTTCTGACCCAAGATGGATGCAAACCGACGATGGCTTTCTACGCCATGATGGCCACATATAGGTTCCCGAGGCCGACGATCTCTGGCTCCAAGTACTCCAGTATAAACATGACCACATACTCTCGGGACACTTTGGCCAAAACAAGACCCTTGCTCTGATACGCCGGGAATACACCTGGCCCACAATTCGGTCTTTCATCATCGACTTCTGCAAGTCTTGCACCACTTGCTCCCGTTTGAAGTCCCAGCGTCACTGGCCCTATAGCACCCTCAAGCAGCTCCCGATACCCGAGCAACCATGGAATTCCATCTCAATGGATTTCATCAAGCAGTTGCCGGCATCCTCGGGATTCACTGCGATCCTCGTGGTAGTCTGCCGCTTAACCAAGCAGAGCATCTTCATTCCAATGTACGACACAATCACTTCCGCTGACCTAGCCCGCCTGTTTGTCTTGCATGTGTTCTCGAAGCACGGTGTCCCAAGCCATGCACTTTACCTCCGGATATCATCCCAAAGGCGATGGTCAAACCAAATGTGTAAATCAAACTCTCGAACAATATCTTCGGGTATATTGCAACTATCAACAAGACAATTGGTCCGAGTTGCTCCCGCTTGCCGAGTTTGCGTACAATAATGCTCCCAGCGCCACTACCGGCATCTCACCATTTTTATTTTTTATTTTTTTCGTCTTTTGGGGCCATGCCCTATGTAAGATGGTGTGTACAATTTCGTTCTATCTGTTCTCCTTCTCGCCTTTTGTCCTCTACCTCTACTTATCCTCGGTGGGCAAAGCCCCAGGTTTGTCCATGCCTATGTGGGCGAGGTAGTGTGTGCAGCTGTGTTCCTCCTCTTCTAGTTCCTTGTTCCCATCTCTGCCCTCTTACTTTTGTCCCTCTTCTTCACTTGTAAGGATAGATCGCCGTATGTCCTCTTGAACCTTCCTGTATCGTTTATATATTGAAATGTGTGTTCCATGGCATTGTGGCTTCCTAGACGCGTTTTCACAGACTTCGCTCCTCTCAACCCCTTCTCCAGACATTTCCTTTGTTCGCTGTATGCCGGGCATCAGAATAGGTAGTGATGTACGGTTTCTTGTGTGCTTCTGCATGCTGGGCACATGGGTGAATCCGCCTTGCCAATCTTGTACAGGTGCTTGTTTAGCGTGATGTGCCCTGTCCTAAGCTGTTCGAGTAGGCTAGCGTGTTGGCATGGCATGTCTTTGGTAATCTTTGAGAATGCTGCTGACGGCATGCTTGGGTCAATTTCAAACGCGCACTGTGCTCTGGGGGACTTAGCAAACATATTCTTCGTCATCTGCTTGAGCTCTGAGCTGTGTCTCTGGGTCTTGGCGGTCCTGCTTATCGGCATGTTCCCTCGACATTCTATGGGTATCTCCTGGTTTCTGCTGGAGTCCCCCTTCGCTGCCTTTTTGGCCTCCTCATCTGCTCTTTTGTTTCCTTCTATGCCTTCGTGCCCCGGTACCCACCTCATGACGACTTTCACCGCTGGCTGTCGCTCGATGACTCTTTGGACTTGTCTGTGTAAAGTGTTGATTATGTACTGTCCTGATATGGCGCTCTCCCTTTGGGTCGTTTGGATCACTGCCTGGTTGTCCAGAGCTATCACATATCTTCTGCCCCTTTCCTCGTTGAGCATTTTGGCTCCCATAGCCGCCGCGGTCAGCTCAGCCTCAAACACCGTGTGCTCACTCTCGGGGCCCATGTACAGTCATGCCGCTCTGTACTCTCTCCCGTTTTTGTATAGTACCACTGCTGCTCCTACTCCGCCCTCTATGCATGACCCATCTGTGAATACCATCACGTCCGCGCTCTCCCCTGCGATCTCCGCTATTGCGTGTTCCTTGCTCTGTGGGATTTTTGTGTGAAAAGCCGGGGTCCATTTGGGCCCAAACACTACAGTGTGGATCTTCTCCATGCTGTCTGGTTTCAGGCTGTAAGCATGCAGGATCTCATGGAGGGGCGAGCAGTGCCTGTGAGGGCAACACTAATGACGAAGCCACAACCAAAGATACTCAAGGAGATAAGAGCCGATACTAGGACAATGACCAACTGTGTAGTGGGTATCCTCAGTTTATAACTCTACCAACGATAGATACATGGGGACTTGCCTGTGTAGTGGGTATCCTCAGAGATCAAGCTGAGGAAACGCCACCACATGGGCTACAGTCTTATAGCGCTGGCAAGGCTTACATAATACGGGAGATGGAAACTTGTAGAAGGTTACGGAAAGTGACGGAAAGTGACATGTGACGGAAAGTGACATGTGACAGAAGGTGACGGAAGGTTATGGAAACTGACGGAAGGTGACGGAAACTCATGGAAGAAAATAGAAACTTGTGGAAGGAAACACGTGAACCCTGACATCACCCCCCTCTCAATGCTTGTCGTCCCGACAAGCACAGCTGCCACCTAGCCCCCAACATCCACCGAGACATCGTTTCCAAGTATGCCACAGGCGGGACCACCATCTCTCCTGACCCTTCCCTTCCTGGTAACGCAGGTCAATGATGAGCTCAGGGGGATTGGGGTCCATGGGCAAGTGCGGCCCTCGGAACCTTGCTCGACGTATTCGCTCTCCTGCCATGTTACGGAAATGTCGCCCCACCCAGCCTTCGAAAGTGTAGGGGGTTCCACACGGGGGGGTTCCATCGTTGAGGAAGACAGGGTCGCCGATGTAGTACGTGTTCTCTCGTCTGTGTCGGGGTCTGAGGAATGTGAGTGCAGGGCGAGTGGGCGCCTGACTCTTCGCTGGTGTGAGGTCCTCAGAGCTGACGGACCACTTTGAAGACCATGCGACGTCGAGATCACGGCAGTCAAGCATCCTTTGTAGCTTGGCTTCACTGGCTGCTCTGGATGACGAGAAGCCGGAGAAGTGCAGGAGGGTGGGATCGACACGTGACATGTTTGGCAGGTCAGAGAGGTTTTGGGTGAAGCTGGGGAGGGCAACAAGCTCAATGGCAGGCAAGGACATGGTTGATGGATGTGGTGGGGTCGATGCAGTGGAAGCGAGCGGTCATAGGTGGAGAGGGGATATATAGCTTATCGGAATGAATTGGTTAGGCGGAGGCCGATATCGCTTATCTTTGGGGTCCTGGACCCTTGACATTATGAGTAGAAGCCCTGCCTGCTGTCCAGTCGAAGAGAGTTTGCCTGGAAGGTTCTGTGAAGTTCTGAAATCTCTGGAAAGGGAGGGACATGTATGTGGCTGCTGAGATACGCTGAGGTACCTCTGGGTTCTGCCGGTGAAATTCCTTAATGAGTCGCTTTGCCCCAGAGACATCTTTTGCTGGTAGCCAAGATCGTCGGCAGCTCCATAGCCCTTCCAGCGCACGAGATACTCCAACCTTCCACGGAACATCCTGCTGTCTAGAATCCTTTCAACTTCATATTCTTCGGCTCCATCCCGTATGACAGGGGGGGGTGGTGGAGGGGCATGACATTCAAGAATTGGGTCATCTTCATATGGCCGAAGCAGGACGACAGAGAACACTGGATGTGTGCGACCAAAGGATGCAGGAAGATTTAGACCATAGGCATTTCGTGAGACCACCTTATTAACCGTGTAGGGACCTAGCCACTTGTGGTCTAGCTTCTTCATTGGGCGAGTGGTTGTGATGTTTTGTGCATTGAGCCAGACCTTGTCACCAAGCTTATAAACTGGGGCTGCTTTATGGTGCACGTCATAGAAGCGTGCCATGTCCTCTGCTGCCTTGGACAGGGCTGAACGAGCTTCTCTCGTGGCCGCTTCCATCCGCGTTGTGAACTCATCCAGGGCCTCGAGTCGAGTTTCCCGACTGGTTCCAGTCCCAGCCTTGGATGTTGGCCACTGTCCAACATGAAGGGTGTAGTCTGGGTTGAGGCATGGATTCGGTTGTTATAGGCAAACTCGGCCAAGGATATCCATTCGAACCAATCATCCTGACGCTGGTTGATGAATAGTCGAAGGTATTGCTCAATCTCCTGATTAACCCTTTCAGTCTGTCCATCAGTTTGGGGGTGATATGCAGTAGAGGCAGCGACTTTGACACCAAGAAGTTTGTTCAGTTCACGCATGAACTGGGAGATGAACTGTGTGCCTCGATCACTGATGATTTCTTCAGGGAGCCCATGAAGCTTCCAAACATGATCACGGAAGAGTCGGGCAACTCCCACTGAAGTTACATCTGAAGTGGTGGGAATGACATGTGCACGCTTTGAGAGGCGATCGACAACAACAAGGAGAGCATCATAGCCATGACTGGTAGGCAGTTCTACAATCAAGTCAACAGACATAACCTGCCATCTACGGTCTGGGATACGGTTTGGTAGAAGCTTGCCAATGGGAGAAGCAGGGAAGGTTTTTGTCCGGTTGCACAGGTCACAGGCCTTCACGTATTTTGCAATGTAACGTCCCATCCCAGGCCACCAGTAACTCCGAGCAACTAGTTCAGTGGTTCTCCAGCGACCAGGGTGACCAGTGAGAGGCATGTCATGGTGCGCTTTCACTATGTCATGTCGTAGTTTTGCATCAAGCGGCACGTACACTTTGTTGTGATAGAGGACAAGCCCATCCTGTTCAGACCACTCTTCTCCTCGTAAATTGCCAGAGGAGCCCAGTTCTTTGAGAGCCTTGACAACCTTTTCATCCCGGTCTACACAGTTCCTTACTCGATTGAGGAAAGCATCACCTTCACCTGGGACTAACTGCGCACCAGCCTCTGGGGGATTGCCTTGATGTGGAACAAGTCAGGGGTAAGTAAGACTTGATTTTGGTTGTCTTCCTCCCCCCGCTTATGATCCACGCGTCGTGAGAGTGCATCAGGCTTGGCTGAATGACGACCAGGACGATGGATCAGCTCAAAATCAAAGCGAGAGAGGTAGAGTGACCAGCGTGCTTGACGACGGTTCAGGTTTTGTGCAGTGCGGAAGTAGGTGAGATTCTGATGGTCATTGAGAATCTCAATCTTGTGCTTCGTTCCCTCTAAGATGTGGTGCCATTCCTCTAATCCCCGAATCACAGAAAGAAGCTCCTTGTCATGGATGGCATAGTTGCGTTCAGCATCATTGAGGCTTTTGGAGACAAACCCCACAGGCCGCCATTTGCCATCATCACATAGCTGGGACAGTACTGCTCCTGTGGCATAGGCTGAGGCATCTGTTTCAAGACGGAAATGTTTGTCTTGATCAGGGAGGACAAGGATCGGTGTTGAGGTGATGAGGAGTTTGAGCTTGTCAAAGGACGCTTGCTCTGGGCCATTTGGATCCCAAGACCATTGGGCATCCTGTTTTGTCAACTGGTTGAGGGGCTTTGCAATGTGTGAGAAGTCTTCCACAAATTACGGTAGAAGTTGATGAAACCAAGGAATGATTTGACTTCAGTGACGTTACGTGGTATTGGCCAGTCCCGCACCCCTGCAACCTTGACTGGGTCCATGGCAACCTGTCCTTGAGAGAGGATGAGGCCGAGATACTCCACCTCTAGTTGCTCAAATAGGCATTTTTCAGGTTTGAGGTACAGGTTGTTGGCCCGGAGGATTTCAAGGACACGTCGTACAATCCTACGATGTTCTTCAAGCGACTCTGTGAAGATGAGAATGTCGTCCATGAACACCACCACAACCCCTTCATCAATGAGACTCTTGAAGATGTCATTCATCATCGTCTGGAAGGTTGCTGGGCTGTTCGTGAGTCCAAAGAACATGACTAGAGGTTCATACAGGCCCCTATTTGTCCGAAAGGCTGCCTTCCACTCATCTCCCTCTTTTATGCGTACATTATTATATCCCCAGCGAATGTCAAGCTTTGTGAAGTATTTAGCCCTTCCAGCAGCAATCTTATTCATGATGTCTGGAACAAGGGGCAAAGGATAGGCATTCTTGATTGTTATATCATTGAGCTTCCGGTAGTCTTGCACAAATCTAAGACTGCCGTCCTTTTTCTTCACAAAGAAGACTGGAGATGCCATAGGTGACTTGGAGGGACGGATACGATGGCTCTTCAGGTTCTCCTCAAGGAAGTTATCCAGTTCCCTTTGCTCAACCGGTGACATTGGGTAAACCTTTGTGCTGAAGGGTTGTGCACCTGGAGTGAGCTCAATTGCATGGTCCCAGGGCTTTCGAGGAGGCAGTTGGTCAAATGACTCCTTAGAAAACACATCCTTGAACTCCTGGTATGGTTTAGGGACAAGGTCCTCGAAGGATCTGACTGGTGCAGACTTGCTGGCCCGTTCAGCAAGCTGTTGGGAGACAGTCCGGCCTGCGCCAATCATTTCAGGACTCTCATTCACAAAGATGACAAAGGTCCTGTCTCCTTCCTCAAGTAGGGAGCGGGTGTGCTGTATGGGAACCTCCTCTTGATTTACACTCTCTTCTGGAACAGTTTCGACTGTGGGCCCTCTGACAACAGGTCTGCCCCCACATGACTTGGGACAGCGTGTCATCTTCACATCTCCTATACGCCAGTCAACTTCTGGGTTGTGTTCAACAAGCCATGTGTGACCAAGAATGATGGCAAGTCGTCCAAGGCTCGTGACAGAGAATGTGGCACGTTCCGTATGATCCCCAAAGGTGCAAATGAGGTCGACTTCTTCCTTGATTGAGCCAGCCTCATTTGGGGTACCATCAATATTGTAGACGGGGATGGCACGGGGTAGGTGGCGGGTCCGAAGCCTGTGTTCCCTCACAAACTCCACATCGATGAACATCCCTGTAGCACCACTGTCAAGGAGGGAGTCAATTGCAAGTGGATGCCCTGTGTCAACGGAGTGGACTTTGAGAGGTACTTTGGTGCATCGGCGGAGGTCAGCAGTACGGACATATAGAGGGACTGGAAGGTTTGCATTAGCAACTGGAGCGATGGGTTGGGTTTTTGGCATGGCTGGTTTGGTTTCAGTTCGATCAGGGATAGGAGAAGGATGCATCATATCGCCTGTGATCCCTATTGTACATGTTTCGAGAACTGAAAACCGATTCGTCGAGCGGGGCATGTCTTTCACCGCTGACTGGCCTAAAAACCCTTTCCTTCCTCTTGGACAGGGGCTTCCACCTTCTCTTTGCGTTCCTCTATCGCCGCTGCTACAGATTTAGAGACAATTGCTGCAATGTCTGCCTCTGTGAGGTTTGCACGGATTCGTGGCTTGCGAGGTTCAGGACAGTCTGGTGAAATGTGACCAGGTCTCTTACAGTTGTAGCAGGTTCGTGTTTCGGTGCGGCGGCGGGATGAGTCAATGTCCATAGGTGTCGCGTTACTGGGTGATGCTGTGGCAACAGGAGCCATAGCAGGAGTGTGGAGTGGTCGGGCAGGAGGAGGGCGATTAGGGACATGAGGTGTCTGTGCCTTCCTGACCTCTAACAGACGGCGATGATTGCGGTCAATCTGACAGGCTGCTTCCTTCCAGGCTTTGAGGTTGGATGGAAGAAAGGGCTGGGCGTGGATCTTGTCAAGGATACCTGCTGGAAGGCCACGAGCATAGGCATCCTCGAGTGCCTCATCATTAAAGCCTGTCCTGCCTGCCAGGATCTCAAATTGAGCCGTGTATTCATCTGCCGACATTCCTGACGCCATCCTAAGGTCATGCAGCTTAGTGCGAGCCGTTCTGGCACGATCTGGGTCACCAAAGGCCTCCTCCACACGTTTAATAAACCCCTCCAGAGTGGATATAGAGGAGGTGCCATCAATGACAGCCTGTGTCTCGTTGTGTGCCCATATCTCCGCAGAGCCTCCCGTCATGAAGGAAAGAGCGTATAGGATCTTTGTGCGTTCATCTGGGAAGGATGCTGGCTGGACAGCGATGGACAACTTGATAGACCTGATAAACCCTTCAGTCTCTGCACGGTCTCCATTGAACTTCTCCGGTTCTGCTGCTTTGATAGAGCGAGTAGATGGAGGGACACTGTGAGGTACCGAGGGCGCAAGGGCTTGAGCAGCAGCAACAGCAGCGTTGGTGGCAGCATTGGCTAAGTGGTCGTGAACGTTAGCAATCTGATTGTGCAGTTCCTGATTCTGCAGTTGAAGTTGCTGCAACTGCTGTGCTTGGCTGGAAAGGAGGCCTCGAAGGAATGGCCCATGGTCACCCAGGACGTCCCAGTATGCGTCTGGGAGTTGGTCTGCCATAGGCTGAGATGAAGGCTGGTTAAGAAAAGTGTGTGGGGTCGTCCTATGAGCTTGATCTTCTGTGAGGGCAACACTAATGACGAAGCCACAACCAAAGATACTCAAGGAGATAAGAGCCGATACTAGGACGATGACCAACTGTGTAGTGGGTATCCTCAGTTTATAACTCTACCACGATAGATACATGGGGACTTGCCTGTGTAGTGGGTATCCTCAGAGATCAAGCTGAGGAAACGCCACCACACGGGCTACAGTCTTATAGCGCTGGCAAGGCTTACATAATAGGGGAGATGGAAACTTGTAGAAGGTTACGGAAAGTGACGGAAAGTGACATGTGACAGAAAGTGACATGTGACAGAAAGTGACATGTGACAGAAAGTGACATGTGACAGAAAGTGACATGTGACAGAAAGTGACGGAAACTCATGGAAGGAAATAGAAACTTGTGGAAGGAAACGCGTGAACCCTGACACTTTGAGACTAGGAGCAGGAACAGCAGGAGGTTGGCGTGGGCATCGAGTGTATCGGTTGCCGTGGTCCTTAGGGCCCCTGTTATGTCCAGGCGGCCTGTCTCTGTATCCGAGCCAACTTATTCATCTGTCCTTTCATTCCCTTGGCACGTTCGGTGGCTGGTATCAGGAAAATGTCAGCTGCGTAAAGCATTCGCGGCACGGCCACCGTCAGGTAATAGGTTCTCATGTGCTTAGCTGTGGCTCCCTTCGTTGGCTTCACTAGTCTCCTATACTGCCCAATGTATGCCTCTCCCTTCCTTAGTGCGTAGTTCACATGCTCTTTAAACCTCAGGTCTTGGTCGACGATTACTCCCAACAGTTTGTGCATCGCTGCCGGCTTTATTATGTGCTGTCCAATTTTGATCAACGGCCTCTGGACTGGCCTCGTTTTGCCCGGTCTTGTTGGATCTCTTTCTCTGCGCCTGGTGAGTCCTAGTAGACCGAACTTCTCGATGGCGAACTGGCAGTCGTGTTCTGTCGCCCAGCAGCTTGCACCCCCAGGCCTATTCATGATATCCGCAAGCTTGTCGAAGGCCTCTCTGAGCATGGCCCCTTCCGCTATCAGCGTTGTGTCGTCGACGAAGCCTATGCTGCCCTCCCCTCTTCTATCCTTTACCACATCTATCAGGTCCGTGTTGTAGAATTGATATGTGATTGCCAACAATGGGCAGCCCTGGTCCATCCCACACTCTATCAGCCTGGTCGTCAAAGTGTAATAGTCGAAACTGACTGTCGTGAGCCTGCCTTGCACCTTCCGGCGTATCCAGTCTGTATATTCTTGGGGTATCCCTTTTCTGCGCATATTGTGAGTGACTCTGTCTAACAAAATGCTTGGGAAGGCCCCCTTGATATCCAGAAACAGCGCTCCCAACACATTTCGCCATTCTTTGCCAACAAAGGCTACAATCCAAACTTGACAGTTCACCCTAAAAGGGACCTCACTTCCTCTCGGCCCCGAGACTTCGCAGTCGACCTTGACCAGCTTCACGCTGCCTTGAAAGAGCAAATCAATCCGCTCAATCTCGGTACCAGGTCTCAGCTGACGCATGTCGTGCTCCTGCCCCCGAGTTCACGATTGGATCCTTAGCGTTTGTAAACGCGCAGTTCTTCCGGACAACCCGGCCCTCGAAGAAGCTGGCTGAAAAGTACCTCGGCCCCTTCGAGATCATTGGCCAGGCCAGATCCCGAGCTTACATCCTACGGCTTCCGGACAGCCTTCGGGCAGTCCACCCGGTCTTCCATGTCTCAATGCTCGAACCCGCGACCCCGAACACCATCCCGAATCAGGTTCAGTCTCCACCGCCTCCATTCGAGATCAACGGCGAGACAGAGTACGAGAGTTCTGAGATCCTTGATTCCAAGATTGACTGGCGCTGCAGACCTTGTAACCTGTACCTCGTCCAATGGGCTGGTTACGAAGGTACCGATGAGGAAACGTCATGGGTCCTCACGACCGAGCTCGGCCATGCATCCGAGATCGTGACTGACTTCCACTTGGCCTACCCTGCCAAGCCTGGACCATGGGTTCCTTGAACCTGAGCTTCGGCTCCCCAGTTTCTCTTCACTCATTATATGGTCACTTTCTTAGTTAGACACAAAAACACTCTTTTACTATGTATGTTTTTATCTCGGCTGTTTTGCCGAATAGCTACGCTTGTAGTTCTCGGCCCACTCTCTCTCTCAGCATCTGTTCCCTCATTCTCTCTGTTCTTCTCACTCCCGTGTCCGTTTTGGATCCCAAAAACAAAAACACCAAGAAAAAAGATTCACATTATTTCCCAAAAACATCAGTAGACTAATCATCCCCCATAGTCGCATCCCCATCCACATCTATTCCATCCTTGTTCCCTGATTCCGCATCCGAACCCCCGTTTCTCATATTATCCGCATCCCTGTCTCCGTTTTCCGACCCCGAACCCGTACCCATCTCCACTCTTTCCTCTTCTTATCCTCTTTCTCTTTTCCCTTTTCCCCATTTCCCAAACCTGATCCCCTGTTGGGGAATCAGCTGTTCAACCAGCTACAAAGGGCTCATACTGGTGTATTTCCGCTTTTTCACAAGTTATAGCATATACACGAAGCTATAAGAAATTGTGGGAGTATTTCAAACATCCCTCCATCGTTCCCCCATTTTTCCATATTTTTCCGCAATTTATTTGGCCCAAATTGCCTTATTTCTGCTATTGCAGAGTTGTGTGTCCATTTGCACCCACAACTCTGTCACGGACTTTCCGTTTCAAACTCCGCCGGCCACCTCGGCGGTACTTTAATTTTGGTGTGGGAAGTGAACGGTATTCTGAGAAATCAAAAATATCGTCTGTGATGTGGTCAGTGCAGCCTGAGTCCAGCATCCACTTGGATTCACATGCAATATAAAAGCAGGCGGTGTTGTTGGAGGTCACGGTGGTAGATACAGGTGCTTCTGAAGCGACCGAGTCAGGGTTGTCGGATATAACAGCGCTCACTGAGGGGGCCGTTCCCTTTTCCTTTTTCTCTTCTTTCTTCCCCTTCCCTTTTCGTGCTTCAGACTGGGCTTCTTCGCGTGAGAGGCCACGAGCCTTGCGTCTGCAGTCCTTTTCCCAATGTCCAGTACCAGTGCAGTAATTGCACTTGTCTTTTCCAACATTCGACTTCATGTGGATGGCATTTGCGCTCAGTTGTGAGCCCTGTCGAAGCTCCTCGGACAGGATGCGACTCCGAGTATTCGCCCAGTCAATTTTGGAAAAGTCGGTGATGGTGGCAAGGATCATCTGCTGCACGATTTGGTACGATGAGGGTAGGGCCTGGAGCACGTTGAGCATGTGGCGTGGGTTGCTGATAGCTAGGCCCGCTGCAACGATGCGGTTCTTCAGCTCAGACATCTCGTCGATCTGCTGAGTGAGTTGGGTATCATGTGAGAAAGTCATGGTGGTGTATCTGCGATAGTCGACCCAGAGATTTAGGCCGGTCCTCATTCTGTAAGTCGTCTTGAGATTACCCCAATTTTCTTCTAGGGTTTTCGTCATGTCAAGGGACTGGTGAACAGAGGGCTTTACTGAGATCAGTAGGAGGGAGAGGCCTTGTCGGGAGTGTTTCTCCCAGTCGTCGAATCGTCTGCACTCATCGTCAGTCGGTGGGGTGCTCAAGGAGGGGGGTGATTCGGTCCCTTCAGCAATGCATAACACGTCAATGAACATGAGCATGGCTTTCAGTGAGAAGGCCCAGCTGTCCCAGTTTGTCCCATCAAACTTCTCGACGGTGGACAATAGCTTTGAGGTCGTCGTGTCAGCCATGGTTGGGTGTGGAAACGGCAGGTATAGGGGATTTGATACGTAGTCGACGGTTTGTCGGAATAGCCAGAGTCTGCTTGTTCAAAAGCAGTGAGGTATGTGGGATATAGCTCAGAGCGCGGGGCCCATAACCTATGACTTCAGCAGGAGCTGAGAGGTCGTCGTACAAACGTAGGCTACTTATACTACTGAGTCCGTTGTGTATGACGAACGGAATGAAGGGACGAGAGACATGAAGGGAGCAAGTAGCATATGATGGTGGAAACACAAAGACACGAAGGGAATTGGGCATCGGTCAAGTATCACTGATTTTACAACAGATGCTGCAATTGATAATCTGTTGCGGTCAGTATAATCCATAATTCCAGAGAACCAACGGACTTGGTTTGTTTCAATGATAGGATACACAAAAAATCTTGCGAAGCACGATGGTGGTCCAAAAATTGAAGGCACGTGGGTCTCTGGACATTCGTCCTCTCCATCGTTCATTCGGCCTATTGTTGGCCAGGGGTTGCCCTTGCTCACCAGCTCTCCACTAAACCGCCATGATGCAACGCGCCCACTCTCGACAGTTTCCCCTCTCCTAGTATTACGGAGCTGCTGTCGCCAAAGCCCTGCTCGGTCGTACTACTCTGGCGAGTTTCCGCCATCCCTCGAGTACTGATGCCCACTTGACTTCGCGTGACGGAATCGTAAACCTAGTCTACTCGTCTGGAAACCTTTGCTCCTGGACTGAGAGCAGGAGATCAAAACTCGGGAATACTATCATGAGCCAAGGCAAGGGGAAAGGATGCGCGAGGGAATGTGTTGTATGTGAGAATAATACTGGGATCTGAGTCGGTGCAATGTGCCACCGTGAGATCAAAGTTTCCCGAAGGCGGCTTGTTGTGGTGGGCGATGGGCGATGGGCCGACGTGTATGCGACGCACAGCGAACGCGACGTTATGGAACGACGCGGTCGAGTTCCCGAGCGACCTATATGGCAATGATATGTAGAATCTAACGAATTAGGGTTGCGGTCCATGCATGGACACGTCCATTGATGTGTCCATGGACGCCGTGCGAATGGCCGGGTTGAAGAAGATAAATTTTCGGGTTAGATTACAGCGAGTGCCAGGCATGTCGCAATCCCCAGTTCATGGGCATCGCGGCCTGGAACGTTGGATGCGCAGTTCACGCTGATTAATGAGATTGCTTTGCGGTGACTGTCGCGTTTAATCGCGTCGAAGGTCCTTTCACCGCGACCATGCTGAGACCTCGACATTCTCCTACCCTCTTCCTATTCCTTCTCTATTAGCGTTTGGGTGTTGTTTCCCTCCGCTCTCGAGGGTTTTAGGTTGCTCACCTGACATCAACGTTCACCCGCGATCGAGGCAGGGTCTCTGCTTCCTCACCAGATCCAGGAATCGCCGCGTTGCCGCTCATCGGCTACCAATGAATCTTGCCTAATTAGTCTTAGCGGACTCGAGATTACTCAATCAGCCGTCCCTCGCGCCGCTCAAGTCCCCAGCCAGCGCGGTCGGTGCGATCCCTGCTGCAGGCGGTAGTACGGGGGAGATATGCCCACCCTGCCCGACATCCCCCGCGCTGTCCGCAACGTTCCAGGCAACCCGATGATGACGTCTGAATAGGGGATATTCTCATCTGGCAACTGAATACCAGTCTTGCGGCTACGCGTACCCCGGCCGGCTCATCACTCCCTCCGCATGCGGCCACCGTATACTTATTAGTAACCACCAAATTTATATAAGTAGCCACTGAGAGTGAACCGACTTGGTACCAGCCATGGCAGTTGTCAACCCGCGCGTTCTCTTCAACAGCTATCCTCAGGGCTATCCCGTCCCGGGAGAGACCACCATATACGACACAACTCAGAAGATTGATCTCGACACAACATCTCTCAATGGCGGCGTGCTTATCAAAGTCCTTGCCCTCAGCGTCGATCCTTACCAGCGTGGTCGCATGCGTCCTCCCACTGTGCAGAGCTACTCAGTATGTCCTTCTGTGGTGAAGCCTGTCTAATTAGTGATATCCACCGCCATAGGCGCCGTTCACCATAGGTTCACCGTAAGCATCCCAAGTCATTTCTCTGGACATTGTCCGTTTATTTCTTTTTCTAGGCTAGAGAACGCTGGCGTTGGTCTCGTTCTGCGCTCTGAGAACTCCGAAATTAAACAAGGCGATCATGTTTACGGGATGCTAGGTACGCTGACATTCCAGTCTGTTCTCTTCATATTGCTGATTTTATTCTTGACTACAGAGTATCAAGCCTATATAGTCAGAACAAACGTCTCGGGCCTCACCGTCTTGGAAAACAAGGAAGGCCTACCCTGGTCCACTTACCTTGGCATGGCTGGAATGCCCGGTAAATTATATTTAATACCGGGCTTTCCCTTGTTTAATAATCACGCTCTAGGTCAGACTGCATATGTTGGGTGGAAGCTGTTTTCGAAGGCCAAAAAGGTAGCGTGGATAAATATAGCAGGCCACAGATCAACCTTAATGACGACTTTCAGGGGGAAACGGTATTTGTGTCTACCGCGGGAGGGCCGGTTGGATCGTATGTCCTATATGTTCATGCCTTACGCGTCCCACTGAAGTTTCCAATAGTGCAGTCGTACAAATCGCCAAATCTCAAGGTCTAAAGGTCATCGCCTCCGCAGGGTCAGACGAGAAGGTTGCCTTTGCGAAAGAACTTGGGGCAGACGTGGCCTTCAACTATAAGACAAAAAATACCAAGACTGCCCTAGAAGAACTTGGTCACGGTATCGACATATACTGGGACAATGTGGGTTCTTGTTGTTGGTCTTCAGCATTCTAAATCACTGACAACACAGAGAAGGTTGGGGGTGATTACAGGCATATCTTTCACGCGATTGATCGTGCCTTGCTGACGTCTGGTTCTACCTAGGTGAAACGCTGGATATAGCCCTCAATGCCCTCAATGACTTTGGTAGGGTCATCAATTGTGGTGGTATTTCGGGATATAACGCCGCCGAACAGTACGGCATCAAGGTAAGTCTAATCTCTATGTCTGCACAGACCGCTCATTTGCAATGTAGAACACGATGCAAATTATCTCCAAGCGTCTTTCTCTCAACGGATTCATTGTTTCTGACCACCCGGATTTGATCCAAGAGTTCTACAAAGTGTTTCCCCAGAAGGTTGCGAGTGGGGAAATCAAACATCGGGAACATGTGTATTCTGGGTTAGAACAAGCTGGACAGGCAATTCTAGATGTTCAGAAAGGGGATAACAAGGCGAAGGCGGTCATTGTGGTTTCAAATGCGTAGGTCAAAGTTGAGTCGAGACGTATGATTGCTGCAGATCGAGTGTTGAATTGATGTACTATTAGTTAAACGTTTTACTTACGTAAGAAAATCCACGTGATCATATGCTTGACTCGTGCAAGAGTCAAAAAGCTCGTTCAAGTTTATGCTCTTTCGTAGGGCACCGCTGAGTAAACTTACTTGCAGAAACGTTTTTACGCCCCGGAACAATAATAAGCGATCTATGTCGCATTGGTCTGCGACCTGCATTTCGTCCGAGTCTTCGGACACCAACTTGTCCATCCTCGTCGACTGTAATGCATCGAGATACCTGTTTAACTGCGGGGAAGGAACAACGCGCACACTGCTTCAGCGCAAGAAAGGGTTTCGAAAATTCACTGCGCTATTTACCACTGGTATAGATAGCGATCGTTCCAGTGGGTTACCAGGTAATTGCCAATGCCTCTTGTGTTTCGATGAAGCTGAGATCCTATGCAGGACTCCTCATGACCGTTGCGGATAGCGGGGTCTCATCTCTCAACGTGTTTGGGCCGGCAGGGTTAGATCACTACTTGGCGTCGACTCGACTATACACTATGAGGTCCGTTTGGTACTATTATTATTTGCAGCGAAGCGACTGATCATATGCTGAAGGGAATCACTGTCTCTCAAATCACATGAAATCGCGACAACCTCGTCATCTCCTGTCTGTTCAGACGAAAACCTTTCTGTGTTTGCAGTACCCAGTTACCCCGAAGTCGATGGCGCACTCCCAGCTTCAAATCACCTTGAATGTTTGAAGCGCAAACATGCATCTGATGTTGCCTCATCCATGCATCCGAGCAAGAGGAAAAAGTTGGATTCTGACGATCTTGACGATAGCCGGCCGTCACTTGTTGAATCCACGCCTGGGGCAGCCTTGTGGAACTCTCCAACAGTCTGTCCCTCAGAGCTTACTGGCGAGAACGCGGCTCTGTGGCGCCGGCTTGTTGTTCAGCACATTTTCCCTGGGAAGTCGGCAATTGCAACTTCGAACGGAGATGCGTCGGCATCAGCAGCATTCGAGCCTCGTGGTCGCCGCGATTCGGTCACCATGACCCAGCTGAACAAACCTCTTCCGCGTTTGACTCGTAAGCAGTATACCTTAAGCTACATCGTTGTCGGAGCCAGGGGACGAGGAAAGTTCGATACTGTCAAAGCCCAAGCGCTTGGGCTGAAAAATGGACCCCTCCGTGGACGCCTCGCTAAGGGAGAAACCATTGTGACAGCTGAAGGGAAAACCATTACTCCCGACATGGTCCTTGGGCCTGCTCCCCAGCCGGATGTACGTTTCCTTGAGTTATACACTTTCTCACCGGTTTGCTTAGACTTTTCAAGGCCATGATATTTATTGATTGCCCTTCGACGGAATATATTCCTAGTCTTACGGGCTCGGAAGTATTTTCACGCTTTCAACATGGAGGTGAATATCCGGTACATTGTATGTTTCATCTTGTAGCGCCCGAGGTTCTTGATGACCTCTGTTATCGTCGTTGGTTGGAGACCTTCGGGGACAAAGTGCATGTTCGTGATTCCCAGACAGACGTCCCTTGGTGATCGACTCACTAAACTACAGCATCTTGTTGCGGGGAAAGGCTTGACACCTGACCGGATTACGTTCACGTCATCAGCGTATGCCCAACTACGTCTCTCGCACCTGGATTCCGATATATTCCGTGTCCCTAAATGTTTGCCCACACCACCTTCGGCCGAACTATTGAACCATAGTGAGTGTTTGATTACATATGTTCCTTCCTTTTCAAGTTTCCGAACCGGGCTAGAGGACCTGCATGCCATTAGACACGATCATTTTGTGGCAATGAAACCGGCAAAGGCGCCTGTTCTCCCCGCGGACGACGATGGCATCGATTTATTTCATCCAGCTATCCAGAAAGGAGGTGATCGGAATGTGTCATCACTTTTGAAGCCGAAAACTATAGAAACTTTCCATGAGGCGCGCCAGACAGTCGCCAGGGATAGCAGTAGCAGAGTTCCCCAGCCCGGAGATGATGTCAGAGTGACACCCCTGGGAACTAGTAGCGCCATGCCGTCCAAATATCGGAACGGTGAGCCTATACTTTCGAGAGCAATACACTTTTAAGACGATGCGGTACAGTCAGTTCGATACTAGTTCAAATACCTGGTTCAGGAAGCATTCTGCTTGACTGCGGCGAGGGCACTGTGGGGCAGCTTCGTCGGCATTTTGGAGAGGAGACATCGTCTATATTACGTGGTTTGAGTTGCATCTTCATCTCGCACATCCACGGAGATCATCACATAGGGTTGTCCAAATTACTTGCTCAAAGAAGAAAGGTAGGGCTAGGCATATTACTCCTTTCGTTACCTGACGCAGTTGAGAGCAGCTGGATCCGCCCTGTGATTCGCCTATTTACCTCATCGCCAACCATGGCACTTTGTCGTACATCCAGGAGTACAGCGACTTAGAGGATTTAGGTCTCAACGACCCAACCACTGGCGTGCGATTAATATACTCGGAGAGTGTGCACCGGCGCTGGAGATCAAACCCAGCACGCAGCAAATCAGCAGATGACATTGATGATGTGCGAGCACAGAGGTGAGCCATTTTGATGATGCATCATGGAATTTGGTGTGATCTTGGAGTCAAGCTCTCTAAACGCCATCCGCGACTTGCAATCCAACCTGGGCCTGGTGTCCATTGTGACTGTCGAGGTACGGCATCGTGGCCGCTGTTACGGACTAGTCTTAAAACATCGGGATGGTTGGAGCATCGTGTGAGCACCCTGGTATTCGACTTGCCATGTGGTTTACAACGCCCCACTGTCACGCAGGTATTCTGGGGACACTCAGCCAACAGAAAATCTTGTCCGTGCGGGGTACAATGCTACTTTATTGATCCATGAAGCGACCTTGGGTGACGATCAGGCGGAAGCAGCCGCACTCAAGGCTCACAGTACTATTGGACAGGCCATTGATATAGCAAAGCGGCATGTAATTCCCCCGTGAGCTTGCATGGTTAGCTAACCCACCAGACCAGAATGAAAGCGAAAAATGTGCTGCTCACTCATTTCTCTACTCGCTTCCCCAAAACACCACAGATGACATCTGCACCTGCGGATGCTACAGACCCAACCATTGCAATCGCATTCGATCATGTCACAGTCTCGATTGGCAATCTGTGGAAGTTAAATCGATACTTGCCGGCCATAGAACAAAGTTTTTTAGATAGTGAGGATCCAGAGGAGGAGATTATACAGGCAGAAGACGCTCCTTGACAGGGTTTGGAGATCAATTCTCTTCATGTCTGTGTCATCTAAACATTATATGTCGCCCGCAAACCTGACGTCCGCTTCTCTTTCCAGCCAATTCATCCAGCTTTTGAGGTATTTCCCACCGCCTCGGCGAATTGTCGATGAATCACCCACCACACACTATCGGGCAATGACGAGTGACCGAAAGCAGTGAACTTTAGGTCGGTAGCAATTATTCACGATCGAGAAAACACGCACCAGATGTCTTTTGGCCCGCGTCATGGCCACTACGGCAGAGAATGTGAAACCGGATAGAACGATGAATCAAGACGCTGGCCGAGATAGAAATTAAGACTGACCATTAAGACGCCGCCTTTCTTTCAGAAATCCTACTTCTCCCTGTGCTCTGGGTTAATGGCTACCGATTAATACGGGATCAAAATACCTGGGGGTTACTTCGAACAAGACTGAGTACAACAGCCTCATTTTCGCGGCCTTGCATGCCGTCAGCGGTTCCTATTTCTAGTCCCGGTTCAGGCAGCATGGTGGAGAGTATTTGAGACTGTGCTTGATAGCTTTACGGCACACATTGTCAATGTCAAACGAATGCATCCATGGGGACTCACGGCGTGATAATTGCGATTTGGGAGGGTTGCACACCAGCTGCCATCTAGATATACTTATAAGGACAAGGTCTTAACGGTCATCAAGTGATCGCTCACCAATCGGTGTACCCAGCGTTTCACGACCTCAGCCTCGTTCTCGTTGCATAAGCTTCCCCCGTCGTCACTCGAGGTCCTGAGATTGACGTCTTCTCCATCATTCCCACTGCGTTCCCAGAACTCCGCGCCCGCGGTATCCCAGAAGATAACCTCACTGCCTGTTCCCACAACATCCTCGTATTCCTCTTCTTGACTGACTCCAGGCAGATGAGATAGAAGCCGGGACGCATTAGTGGTATGTGAGGTCAGACGTGAGTGGTAGAGAATTTTGGAAGGGAAGTTTGATATTTTCGTATTCATCCTGTGTCAATGAATGCTAGTGAGCAGATATACCTATTACTGTAGTTCACATAAGGATGCACACCGATATTGGACGTCCAGCATACGTTTAACCGCGCCACCGTACATGGTTTCCAGTCTATCAAACATTGTCGTTGCCAAGCTCTTTGGTGGTCGTAAGAGGGAGCGACTCGTTGACTTGGCCTCAGCTTGTTCCCTCGTAACCTTAGCTGGGACGTCAGCTTGCGTTTCACTTTCCGTTTCCGAAGATGAATCGGCGACTGAGGAGTTATCTGTCTCCCCACTTTCACCCACGATCGCCATTGTGCCTACTGACTGGCAAACCTGTACTACAGACTCAGTCTTGAGCGTGCTTTTCCTAGCGTTAGACGTCGACTTTTCAGGCATTTTTTGTGTTACTTTGGTATGCTTGGCATGTCTGCGATTGCCATCGGAAATAATGGTCGGTCCCAATTGCATGGGGTCGCCGGCAAGGATAAGCTTCTTTGCCTTCAAGACTGGAATCCAACAAACCTATTTAAGGAATCAGTCACAACTGATTAGAGAGAGGCCAACGGATTGATTCCCTGCACTATGCCATCGTATCAGGTAGACAGACGGACGTACAGCTTCTATTGCTTGCGTAGCTTCATCTATGACAACGACGTCAAACTCCATGTTCTGTAATTGTCGAGAGCTAGCCCCATGACATGTCGCCAGAACCACCTAAGTTGAATCTTTCAGAACCACGTTATTCACGAAATGACCACAGACTACCTGAGCTCGGGAGAGGACTGACTTAACGACGCCCTCTTCACGCTTGCGGTACCTGTAAAGGATGTGATGAACCTCACAATGAGAAACGTCAGTGTTTACTTACTCCTTTCGAAGCTCTTTAACGTTCTGCCAAGCCGCCTTCCTCGCTTCCCCCCTTAGTCGCTGTCCCTTCTTGGCTCCAATTCTTCCAACGTCACCACCTTTAGACCTTGCGCCTGGTCTTGCACCTCGACCAGCCCCTTTAAAGCTGGTATTATTGGAAGAGCCTTTAACGCCTTTGCCACTCAAGGAGCCTAGTATCTCCTCTAAGTCTGCTTTTACGTCCTTCACGAGAGCGGCTTCTTCACTTGTTTGAGCTTGCGCACTACAGAGAAAGATAGGCACGACGATTGGGGTTGATCAGCATGTACGGTAAGGCACACACAGGTTGTATCCTTACTCTAATGTTCTTGACTGTAGCGACGACATCACTCTAGCGGGGTGCCCAAGACGAGTCAGTGCAATTGGCGGATAATGTGCCACTGCAGTGGACAGAGCCTCGTCCTTTGCAGTAGACGATATATTAGCTGGTGGTTTAGTAGGCAATGGTGTGGGTGAAGAGAGTCGTTCGAGAAGATTGTCAACGGCCAAGTTGGAAGACCCGCATACGAGGATTTTCAGAGGTGTTTTACAAGTGACTTGTCCTATTGGTGCCTGACCATTTGGAATAGCAGAAGAATACACCATCTGCCTGATGACCTCCACTAAAACTCGTGTTTTTCCCGTACCAGGTGGTCCGTGAATGCAAGCCACTTCTGGCGCGTTAAGGCAAAATTCGACAGCAGCAACCTGAGAGGCGTTCAACGAAGAATCGAAGAAACGATTCAACGTGGTTGGAGAAGCAGAGGGGGGCGGCGTTGGCCTGGATAGACCCAATAAGACTCTATGAAGGGAATTAGGTCCATTATTGGACGGCGAGGATATCGTGCCAGTCGACGAGGAAAAGCCCTCGTTAGGAAGCAGGAGACGTTGAAGTTGCTCTATAGCTCGTTGCATGCTGTACAGGATAAGGAGTGCTATGAGGAACAAAGAAGGATACCACTTGCCGGTCGTGGGTCACTGTGTTCGCCAGTTTGACTCTTAATCACCATAAATGATGAGTTGAACGCGCAAGACAAGCATGACCGATTGAATCCGTACATCGTACATCTTTCTGGTACATCTAATTCTTCGTTCCCGGAAGAGGAATCCACAGCGAGCACTATACGCACGTCAGAGACCTGCTACTACAGTCAGGGGTAGCTCTTCATTTGCTGGATTATCTCAACCCGCCTTGTACACGACACCGTTAAAGGATCGCCCAGGTTCGTTCGCTGGCTTGGTCCCTGATTTCTTCGTAGCGGAACTGTTGGACGAATATTCGTCAATCCGAGCAAGATCCCCAGGTCTGCGATTGTGCGCCATGCGTGCGTGAGAAGTATTCAATTCAGCACGAGTAGATTGGTATACCTCAATGTGTGGGGTGGAAACACAGTTGTTGTATGATACGCGCTTGGTCGTTCGAGCTCAATGAGACTAATCACACGACGAATTAGCATAAGTTTGTTATTGTCAAGCATTCATCGTCGGAGTAAGGACTCGTGTCAAGATCAAATAATGAGTGTCACCTTCTCCCTCCCAGCCCGATTGCCACAGATGCTACACCCAGACCACCAAGTGCGAGTCCTCTTTGCTCAAGGAGTTTGTGGCTGCAGTTTGAAATAAGGAGCGAAGTTCGTTCGACTTCTGCATCTTTCTCTCGGGATAGAAGGAGAAGCTGGCATGCTATGAAGAGCTTTAGATCTGACTCTGAGGCTGTAGTCATACGGTCAGTATTCTTCTGGAGCGCTTACATAATGTAGCTTTGCCTATTGTTACGCGCGCATTCGCTCCAATTGCATACCCTAAGGTTCTTTCGGAAAATCTTGTATACTTACTTAATAATTACAGCGAGGTCATGGCCGTCGAGTACGGCTTACTGTAAACAGTTGCCTTACATAACATAATCGCGACCAATGCACTTGTTGGATATTGAACAGTGGCTTCCGAGCACCCTGTCACAGCGCGAGGACGCAGTTGTTGAGATAGTGCCCTGTACCGGCCGTGTGAGCAATGAATCGGCCTACGTGTGACCAATTAATGTATCACTGTCAATGAGCTACATGGCACATAGATTTTGGAGGCATGAGCCATAAAATATGCACACATCCGTACTAACCACTTTGTGCGTAGAGTCGCGTCCCTGGGCAAACAGGAGCCTCAACTGCTCACCGACCCGCCCCAGGAACAGTCCTCCTCTCGCGACCTTCGCCAGGGCGGCCGCGTGGGACATACGCAGCTGCTGCTACAGGGGCAACGACATTCACGTTGATTGAGTCAAAGTTTAAGGCGTGGAGTAGTTCCTAAGCAGATTCAATATCATGAACATAGATGCAGATAGACTGTATTTACCTTAGTGTCAGGATCGACTTCCAGTCCAGCAACACTGGTGTCAAGGGCAGACACTTCGGGGACGTAGTTGTCCTTGCGTTCCCGCTCCTCTTCTTGGAGTTTGAAAGAAATGCCGCGAACAGGGCCGCGCTGAATGCGCTTCATAAGATGCGTTGTGAAACCTGCAATTTTGTTACGAAGCCGTTTCGACGGAACGATCGCCTGGATGGTCGCATGGGTAAACAGGTACCTAAGAAACGAGAAGTAGCGAGACGCACGACTTCATCGATTATTCGCTTGTTGGTGTGGAAGTCCAACGTCAAACGGGGATAGCTTGGGGAGAATCTGAGTTGCGTGGAGAGCAATGGAGAGTATGAGAGCAACTGACTATTTTTCGATGAGGACCCGTGAAGCCCTCTTGGTGGTCTTAGTACGAACGCGTCCCTAGAAAATAAAACATCAGGCTCCTCCAAGTGCGCAGCCTCGACTCTCTCACCATAGTGCTGTAGTATAGGTTTAGTAGAGGAACGCTTGGTGACCAGAGCGGAACCTTAATCTCCAACTGTAAAGTTTACGTCAGCACAAGTCTTTTTGGGCCCGTACTTACTCCTCAAAACAAAAGGTCCTAGCTCGTTTGACTCGCGTTTTCCATAACGCGACACTCATTCTTGGGCTACATTTTTGCATTGCAGATCATCTCGTCTCACACCAGTTTATCCGCATAAACTTCTGTCATGGTTCGCGTATCTGTCCTTGTTAGTGAGCTTTCATCCACACAGTATGGTCTCATGACTGACGGTCGCGGTGTACAGAACGACTGTCTTGTGCGTGGAATTGTAACTCGTTCTGGTGTCCAATCTGATGACTTGACTTCAGAACAATATCGTCAATGCCGAGCGTCGCGGTAAACGACAGGTGCTAATTCGCCCTTCATCCAAAGTAGTAGTCAAGTTCCTGAGTGTCATGCAGAGGCATGGTAAGTGTTCTAGTTGGTTGAATGCGGTCTAGCTAAGTTTTACTGACTTATGCCCTGTTAGGTTATATTGGCGAATTCGAAATAATTGATGATCACCGGTCGGGTAAAATCGTCGTGCAGCTCAATGGCCGTCTGAACAAAACAGGGGTAATCTCTCCTCGATTCAATGTCCAAGTCACACAGATTGAATCTTGGGTCAACTTACTCCTTCCCGCTCGTGGGTTCGGTATTATCATATTGGTGAGGCTTTTCTCCTATGTTTCCTACTGTCTTATGCAGATGTACCGACCACGCGATGAGCGCCCTCACTGAACTGGACTTTTCTAGACCACGTCGTCTGGTATTCTGGACCACGAGGAAGCTAGGCGGAAAAACGTCGGTGGGAAGATCTTGGGATATGTCTACTAGTATAGTCACACCTTCAGTCCTATGTGATTATGTTCTCGATGGCTTAAGTGAAAAAAAATTCCCTCTGAGGCCCCAAGTACTTTGATTCTCGTTGGAGAGTATTAGACGTTATATGTTTGCAGGTATTATAGAAAATTTCCGATCCCCTTGCTCCACAAGCAGACCTTAAGATAGACTGAGTATGATGGCCAATTTACTATACTCCGCGTGTGAACGCATGAGCTCGGTCAATTTGTGCTCGAAGCGCCGGGCGCTTATGGTGCACTGTCTACGCTTACTCAGTCGTGACGGATTGGGTGAGTAAACTGGATTGGATACCGATGCCGGCGCTCTTTCGCGCGACCGGGACTTGGACCGTGCTCAAGCCAAGACTGGAGCGAAGTGGAGAGACGGAGGCTCGGGAGGCTGAGCGTTGGGGACGGCCCAATGGAGGCGCGCAGAGAGGGAGAGCAACCGGTCCTTGTTGGGATCGATGTACAATTTGTAGGTGTCACTGCGCCACCTACCTAGCTGCTGCAGTTCAAAGTCATTAAACCCGGCAGCCGCTGCTGACGAAGCCCCACCCCTCCTGAAGCTGTGTCCAGCGAAATGGCTTGGGTTGAATCCTAGGCAGGCAAGATCCTCGCGCAGTCGTCGAAGGAGGTCAGTGCGAAGGAGGGGTGCACCGTCATGCCCGACGAATAGAGGGGATTCCGGGGATCGTGGGTCCGCATGGTAGAGAGCTTTCAGGATCGTTACAGGGCATGTAGGAGCGCTGGGGGCAGCAGAAACGTAAAGGCAAACACCCTTCCGAAATGGATCGGTTTTTGAAGAGGGGATGGTGAGTGCGATATAGTTGGGGGAGGCAAAAGACGGCTCAAAGCGCACACAGCTGCGGGTAAGGTGAACAGCAGGGTCAAAGGCCTTAGCACGGCGCACAGTAAATTCGCCGCAACGCAGGAAGGCAGGAACTGCTAGGCAGATAGCGGCGACGTAGTTGATGTCCCCAGTTGTGGATGGCATGGGATGAAGGGAAAGAATTTGGCGAAGGATGGTGAATGTAATCGGGAGTTTAGGCTTCCTGTCCTTCTCTCCCATGTACCTCTTTATACCTCTGACCATCCTCTGGAGCAAGGACTGCAACAGGCATCGCAGGCAACACGGAGCCGGAGGAATCCCTGAGGTGAGGGTGGGTGAGGACGAAGTCAAAGAATGAGCGCTGGCCTGTAGTGTAAGAGTTGCGAGTGCTGGAAGCTAAGCCATGCCATAGCCAGAATGCCGCGAGTTTTGACATGTGAGGGTGCGTCTCATACCAATAGTCGGATGGTGGGGCGAGGTGGGCTGCGGGTTGAGGTAGGGGGCGGATTCGAACAGGTGGGAGTACATGTAACGAGAAGCGTAGTCAGCGAGCGTATTAGCGGAAGAAGAAAGCCAGGAAGAGGAGTAGGAAAATTCGAGCTGCGCTGCTAGCATAACGATCATCCGAAGGGTCGTCATCACATGCATGGACCAGTTCGTGTCATTTTCGATGGCCCTAACTACATGGAAGACCACGTGCTTGTGCTTCCAGAGATGACCCCAGCGAAGGATTGCTTGCAAAACTGCATAAATCTCTTTGAATTGAATGACGCGGTCGCGGAAGCGCCTAGGCACGCGACTTGAGAACCACTCTCTCTCAAAGATGCCCCCTATGCCCTTCTTCCCACTTGCATCGGTATAGACGTGTAGTGTTTCGTACTGCGGCGAAATGAGGCGGATACCGTTCCACTGGAAGGCGTAAGTGTGCCACCACCGGATTTCAGCACGTGCATAAGCAGGTATGTGGCGGATGGCATGGGGAGACTTGAAAGAGGTAGAGAAGCTAATTAGCCGGCGCAAAAATGCACGAGAGTGTGGGATAACTTGGGAGCAGAACTGCAAGAACCCAACTAGGTGTTGCAAGTCATGTAAAGAGCAACAGCGACGGGAGAGCCATTCTAGGAGCAGGTCCCGCAAATAGCAAAGTTTCTCTTCAGGCAGGCGGGCTTCCATCGCTATAGAGTCTAAGTCCAGCCCTAAAAATTCCACGTGAGTGGATGGGCGGATAGTCTTTTCGTCCTGGAAAGAGAGGCCGAGCTGGTGGCCCAGGGCTTGTATCCAGTCAACTGCCTGGTTAGCGAGAGGAAGGGGGGTGGAGGGCATAAAAATGGGCAGAAAGTCGTCTAAGTAATGTTTCAGATTACCGGGTATGTGCCGTTGGATGATCCAGTGGAGGGCTTCTGCAAAGAGATTAAAAATGTAGGGCACGGACTTAAGGCCGAAGGTTAAAACAACGGCGTGATAGTAGAGGCCTTGCCATTCAAAGCCCAGAATGTGCCAGTCTGCGGGCCGAACTGGGATATGGTGGAAGGCTTCTTTGAGGTCGAGTTTCGCTAGGAGTGTCCCTTTGCCAAAGGCTGCAACAGCAGCGACAGCTTGGTCAAAAGCTTCATATCGGATATGCCCCTCAGCTTCAGGAATGCCATCATTCACAGAGGTACCGTCTGGCCACGATAGGTGGTGAATAAGTCTCCTCTTCAGGGGCTTACGAGGACGTGTTACAGTGCCAAGAGGCGAACAACGAAAGTTCAGGCAGGGAGGAGCAGAGAATGGTCCTAAGGCATGGCGACTGCTGAGAAGGGCATCGATCGCTTTGCGGATGGAATCTGGGAATTCCAAGGCGCTCTTCAAATTACGACAAGGTTGATTGTGATCAGCACCAGAAAAGCCAAGGTTGGCACCGAATTCTATTATGTGCAGCAGTGAATCAACAAAATACCGGTCAGGGTAATCCTTAAGATAAAAATCCCACGCGGATTTTACTAAGGGGCTAGTAATACTAGGAAGGTCCTCGGTCGAGGATGGCACGCCATTGCAGCGAGGGTCGGTATTCGGACGGGGTGGCAATGAAGGGCGGGGGCAAAAATGCTCAGAGTAGGGTAATGTGTCAGAGAGGACCATGGGGTCAGGGGAAGCATTGCTAGAAGTGGAAATAAACCGGTAGGTAGACCTGGATGAAATGTCCTGTGGGCTAGGACGAGGGGTGGACGGGGATGGTAGGAGCCCACTCGCCCTGCCTGCCTCCTAGGCCGAAGCCTTGGTTTTTTCAGTGCACGCCGATCGACCATGGTCGGGGCTAGCACAGGTTTTGCATTTGTGCAGACGACCGTGCGTGCAAGGTGACACGCACTTCCCTACTTGGAAGGCGAAGCAAACTTGCTTCCCATTGGATGAGCTAGACTGGGAGGGAGCCTTTCTTGAAGTAGGTTTTGGATTCCCGTAGAGGTAGAGGGACGCAAGCTCGGCATCCATGACACGCCATCCTGTGTAGTCGCCTTCGCGCATCTCAGCTAGACGGCGATTATGGAACATAAAGTGATACTGGAGGACTGCGGGCCAGTCATAATGCATGTACACCTGGTAAAGAATGCGTAGATATTCGGAGCAACCTAGAACCACTTGGTGGATAGCGGGGATATTGCCTGACGATATGATAAAATACTCCAGGATTTCGAAGTAAGTGACTAGAGGATCGTAAAGGGCACGGAAGGAGGGGTAGTCTTTTGGAGAAGCGTCTCTTTCTTGTTGCAGAAATTCACCGCTATCAGTTATCTCAAAGGTCTTCGGCTTAGGGCGTTCCTTGACCGTAGCGTCCAGCTTGTACAATTGAGATGGATGGAACTCGTTTTTGGCGATCGCTAGCCGCAGCGCAGGCTCGACATGAGGAAAGGAGCGGTTGAGAGACATACCTGAGGCAGGATTCAATGAAATGGGTGGCACAAACGAAGCTCCTTGAGACGGGGGGGCGGTAGATGGGGTGAGCCCAGTGGGCAGTAAAGGGGGCAATGGCTGCGAAAGCTGGGAGGGGAGGGGTTGCTGCGGCGGACCTGACGACATTGGCTGCTGCAGGGGCTGCTGAGTCTGAGGCATTTGCTGCAGGGCAGGACCTGACGACATTGGCTGCTGCAGGGGCTGCTGAGTCTGAGGCGTTTGCTACAGGACAGATAGCAGCTGGGAGAGCGAGTTTTCGAGCACAGTTAGTCGTTCGTCGATAGTCGGCGCTTGCTGCTGGAAAGGCGGGAACGGGCCGCTTCCTGAAGCTGAAGGAGCGGCAGGGTGAGGGGAAGGTGGCACCGTGGCATCTGAGGAGGGCCGAGTGGGCTGCTTGTCCCTAGAGCGAGAGGTCGGAGCGTCAGTCCCGGTTGGTGCCATGTAGGACGAGGCGTCGAGTTGGTAAGACGGGACTGCTCGGCGGAATAACGTGCCGCTGCGGAGTGCCACTTCGAATGCTCGCTATATCTGTGAAAAGAAAAGGCTCGAAGCCTTTATGGCTATCGAGCGCGAGATATGTGAGAAGGACGCGAAGAGAGGTAGGCGGAATGTGGGGCTTATATAGCATTGGGACAATAGAAAAGAAGTTTGTGGAATGTGGAGAGAAAAGTCACGTGGTTCGTGTCATAGATCCTGGACAACGCTGTACTTTGTCCAATCCCTATCCAGAAGTTCCGCGCTGCTGGGAGACAGGTCTATGGACCGCGGTCCATAGACCACACCATAGACCTCCCCACTAGCACCCATCCCCACACAGATAGATACATAACGCATACACAGATAAATAGGCTGACGTGTATATAATTAGTATACATTGTGGAACTGGGTAAAAAAATTTTCATTCTTCAAGTGTTTGGTACAGCATCCCGCCAATGCACCCTGTGCCACCGCCACCTCTACCACCACTTGCCCAGTTACTCAAAGCCTCTTTCAGGCCCTGCAGAACATGTTTCCAGTGGATCCCAGGGCGCTGGGCCTCGAGGGTCCAACACTCTAGCTTGAGCATATACGGCCACTGTTACACAAGGAGTTCCTTGAGCTGGTCTTAGTGCCTGAGGTTTCAATGCTGCTCATTGCTTCTGATCTTGACCTCGATCCTGACGGCGTGATGGAGACATGGGAGTCAAGTGCCAAGTATGGGCATCAAACCTTTGTGGCCTCAGACGATGATATTCAGCAAGCGATATCACAAGGAAAAGGGAAAGGAAAGGCGAAGGTACATGGGAAAGGGGAATGGAAAAAGGGACGTGTGAAGGAGGAATCAGAAGAAATACCATACCGAGTGCTGATCCAGGATGACCAGGAAATTCTGATTGTTGATTAATTAGACGCTAGATGTATCCGCCCAACATCACTACTGGAGACTGGCTTACCTTCCCTTTGCGCAACTTGCTTGATGAGACACTCCCTGCCTTTCCTTGTTCCGTTTTATGCTTGTCTTCAAGTTCTCAAGTCTCAAGTGAAAGGTTCGGCATCGCACGACGCATATCGCTGGTTTGTGTTTGTGGGGGGCTCGGATCCCTATAACTTGAAGTCTTCCGTCTCAAGTGTAGCCGAACAGTCCTTTTCTCTCTCAAGCGAGCCAGCGCCGCAGAAAGAGTTTTCAATTTGGGTGGGCGTCCACGACCACAGCTCAGAGGATCATCTTCTATCGCGCAAAGAATATTAGCCATCGGCACTTCAGCGTTATCATGTATAACACATACCCGGAGGTTCTAGCATGATTTGATCGTCATCTGGAAGGTTGGAGAGGGGACTGTCAGACCTTGGGTATCCTGGAATATGGAGGCCGGAAGGGATGTGTATCTGGGTCCCATAGACCACTGTTTCGAACTTTGGCGCGTCGAATCCATGATGCTGAAGGTATCCGTCAGTCTCTTCCATTGGTGGGTTCTTCACCACGGCCCCATAGGGCACATGGTCTGTCTCAAAGAAAACACGTGTTCTCTGACTCAGACATGGAACGACATGCCCGTTTATTACAAGTCATGATCATTCGGAGTGCCTTCCTGTAATTGCCCTGCTACGCAAACTTCGCTGTCTCAAAGAAAATGCGAATGTTCTCTGACTCAGACACAGAATGACATGCCCGTTTACTACAAGTCACTGGCCCGCTGAGCGAGACATGAACCCAATGCTAATTCAATCTTGTATATTTTCCGCCGAAGCACGCGTTGCAAGACTGTCACACGTGCCGACTGACATCAGTACCCTCAAGCTCAACGAGCTTCCAGTTCGTTATGTACATGGAGCTTCGCCCTGATCAAGTGACAAATGATAAAGCGCCCCTCCGAAACTCGCTGAAAGAACGTCAAACTTTGAATACACGCCCCGTTCAGCGGACAGCACGACAGCCAGGGTACCAATAGGTGCATGCTAGGCTGTATAGACCCAAAATCACCATATGTCGTCTGCACGCCAAACTTTTCTTTGTGCTCTGTCTGTCTGCAAGTGCAGTGGCACAGTTTGTCAACCGCACCTTCTTTACGACGTCGCCCAGCAGCATCCTGGATGGTTGGGAATATTGCGTGGCACGTGTGACCTCACTGGTGTGACCTCAGCGTTCCTTCAGCGCCCATAGTGGTCCAGGTCCACAGGTCTATAGACCTTGCTCCCAGTAACGCCAACGTCCTCACTGTATCTACGGTTGGGGTAGCTAGGTACTCTAATGCAACTACTGTGTCGGATGGTGTTGCCCATACATGAATGATACATGACTTCTGAGGCTGCCTGCAGACGCACCTGGCCAATCTAGTAAAAGGCGGGAGATATGATTCTAAACCTGCTGTGCTTTTAGGACGGTGACACTTTGTCTCTTGCCGCAGAGGAAGCCAGCCGCTGGTCCCCTAGTGGCGGTCAAAACTCCTCGCATCCCCAGTGCATCCACAGGTGATACATGACAGAACATTAGGGTATGTTGTGAGTAAGCAGGAGGATGGGTGTGTGCAGAGAGACTGGGGTGTATGAGAATTGGCTGGGGAGGCATAGGAGGGCCAATCCCTCATGTAAGAAGATCAGCTGGAAGCGAGAGCTGAGTGTAGTATTGTGCAGGGTCTGTGGGGTGAGGTCAGCATCTGGGGGCTGTATGAGTCTATGGGGAAGGGCTTAGGATCTACGATCGCCATGTGGGGCAATGTCAGTATACTTCTTGAAGTGGCCAGTGTCTTGAATGTAGCATAGTGTTTTAGGGATAACCTTTGGATCGCCAAGCAGGCGTCGAATAGAGTGACTAGCATTGCCTACTTTGTGCCTTAGCTGGCTGCACTATTGCACAAAACCTCCTGCAGACTTTCAGGTAGTGCACAACCGTCTCAGGCTGATGGCATCATTTACAGAGGGCTGAATCTGCAGCCTTTATCTTCTTGAGGAAATGGTTTAGAGAGACATGGCCCATGCATAGCTGGACAATTATGCTTGAGGCATGGTGGGGGAGGGAGGTGAGTATCCTGCAGATCTTCTGGCTGGGCATAGCTGAATTGATCTTGGACATATGCTGGAACCGTGGATATTGTGACCATAACTTTTGCCAGTGGTGGAGAATGGTTTGCTTGTGGTGTGCCTTGAGGGCTGAGATGCTGGCTGGGAGGCATTTCCTCAGTAGGGCTGGCAGATCTGTGGCACTGGAGATGTTGCCTTTGGTGACCATTTTTGCCTGTGCATCAGCTAGTTTGTTCCCTTCTATTTCCATATGCCCCGGCACCCATTCCAGGTGGATGCATAGTCAGTGATGCCTGCATTTTAGCCTACAGGCCGCTGTGTGAATCTCATTGAGTATGTACTGAGCTAACTGCGAGTGTGTAAATAACCTATGTATCTACATGTACAATAGTTATTACATAATCCCAGTGGGCCCCTTAGGGACCCACTGTATAGTTTATGCATGGGAACCGGCCAGCGGTTCCCATCACATCTTACTCTTACCTGTCACTACATAGCATTCAGAATACCACTCATTGGTCAAGTTCTGCAGTGCCCTTGTGATACAAGGTCCTAAGATCAACATCTTTACACCTTTTTGAACTATCCTGCGGTTTATCGCCACGCGACCAACCGATAGTGGATTCGAAGCAATCTTGAAAAAGATCGCTGCGTCGATGACTAAACATCGTTGAGACCCTCCAGTAGACCCTCTACTGTCGGCTGTGAGCATGATGATTCCACGCAGTCGAAGATGGACATGAGCGATGAGCTCGAGGTCCACACCCCAGGTGCAGCCCAGCGACACGATGGCTGACGCTACCCTGGACCAAGAGTCCAGGATGATAGAAGACGGAGAGATCGTAGATCTCACCGCCCTCGTCCCCCCAGTAGAGGACGAGGAAAACCCCAACCACGTCTCGTCGAGTGTGGCCGAGGAAGAGACGACGCCAGGCAACGAGCCGGCGCTGCCCCCCCATTCCTCTCTGCCCAGAGACAAAGGAAAGGGCAGAGAAGTCTCACCGTCGTCAGACGGTAGAGCAACAATGTCGAGGTGGGCACAAAGCCACGACTCAAACCGACGCTCATGAAGTAGAGCGACGACGATCGTCCCTGAAGGGGGACGACGGCAAAAAAGACGAGCCCCAGACGAGGGTCAGGGCTCGGAATACTCGAGCTCCAGTCGCAAGAGCTCGAGGGCTCACGCCATCAACCACGAGATGGCAGAGGCCCTGAACAAACAGGTGCAGGCTGCGCTGCACCGAAGCACGCTGACGCGTGTTTTGGAACCCTTCAAGACTTTGGTGTTATTGCTAACGCCTCTGTCTATCAGAACGTGTCGTTTACACGACTAGTAGAATACCAATTCAATGCAGCAGCACAACTCCGGAAATAATTTAATATTTGTACCTTGGTTGCAATCTGTGTAATAACTAGTCCAAGTTATTACAGGTAGAAGGCAATGTGTTTCTTAGCTGCACTGAACAATAAACTAAAAGAGTGTGTAGGTTCAAGGACACTATCGGGGTCCAAGAGTATTCCTTTTTATAAAAGAGGGAATAGGCTCCGCAGGAGAGTTTGTAAGTGGATTGGGTCGACCAACGTCAATGCACTGCAATAACGAGAGAGTAATATGAAGTGGCTTTCACGCACAACTTGACTTGACTTGTGAAAGTCACTGAACAGGAAAATCAACTGAACAGCTCGTCTCGGGTATTGGAGTGCTAATTGACAAGAAAATCGATTGCCAACCTCACTCTGTAGAGTTTCACCCAGCATGTTAGGCTAAGTGGCTAAGCAGTAAAGCAACTACTTAACTAAGAATAGTTACTCTAAGCAAGAGTAGTATTCTAGTTCGGGTTAGGAACTTAGGTAAGATGTGCAAGTCACACAAGCTGTGTAGGATAGAAGATGGGTAGATTGATTGCTCAAAGGGCAGGCAAAGGGCCTCCTTTTATATTGTAATGTACAAGAGCTTAGTAAGCAGGTAGAACCTTCTATCTATTAATGGAATGGGGGAAGAAGCTTGTGGAAGATGGAAGAAAGGGTTGGAAGAAACTGGCAGTTTCCAGGGGACTCTACCATGCTTCCTACCAATCAGAGCTTGATTTGTCAGGAATGACTCACTGAAAAGGGTCATGTGCCATAGCACAGCTTGGCTGAGTCATGTACTCCTGACTCACCAAGTTGTGCCTGGATTGGTTGAGTCATTGAGGCTGTATCTCCAGATAACCATGTATTTGGCACTCAGAAGCTGAGTAAGCAGTTCTGAGCCAATTAGGGCTCGTAGCCATAATTACTAAGAGCACTGCTTAGCACAGCTGAGCATAGCCTGGTACAGCCTAGTTGTCATGACTGACCATGATCCCCATTGTTTGGTGAAGCCAAACAGGCTGCACAGTTGCTATGGCTGCATATAGCAACTGTTTGGGACTCAGCTGGAAATACTGAGGGAGCCATCCTGCCGGACTTGTGGGTGCTTGGGTGACCATAAGTCCGAAAATGCGGCCACCGCCGAGGTGCCCGGCGGAGTTTTAAATAGAGCGCCCGGAACAGAGTTGTGGGTGCTAGAGGATCCACAACTCTGTAATGACAGAAAAATGGTAGTTTGAGCCATGGAGACTTTGGAAAAATAAGGAAAAATATAAGATAACTAGAGGAATGTTTGAAAAGCCTTTCCCCAGTTATATTAACAGCATACAAATACTGTTAATTCTTCAAATGTGTTTTTACATGTTGTCAAGACAAAAGGAAAAGACTAGGGCTGGTTGAGCAGCCTTCCTTGGCTGGTTGAACAGCCGTTCCCCTACAACGCGCCACAAGCACGATCAGCTGGCATCGCAGCTTGACAACACCGCCGCCGCCCTAATGGCAATCGGCAAGGAACTCCACCAGGCGAAGGAGATCAGGCTGCAAGACGCAGCCACGCTGGAGGACGTCCAGAAAGCCCTCCGCCCACATGGGGAACACAACACAACTCATCCGAGCTCGCGACAGTCCACAGCCAACGAACGCAGTCACGATGCGGAAGACCCGCGCCGAAAGGAGTGGGACAAGCAGCGAATGCTGCCGCCAGCCGTCCTGGTCGAACAGGACGTAAGGT